>VZTJ01005662.1:171280-201451 GCA_013397795.1 Orthonyx spaldingii | reverse complement strand
GGGGCGGGACTGGGGCGGGGCCGGGGCCGGGCGGGACGCAGGGCGGGACCGTAGTGGCGCCCGTTGTTTATTTGTCCTCAAAGTGAAAAAAGTACGCCCCGTTTTCTCGTTGCGTCCCTCTGTCGCGGCCCTGTGCTCAGCCCGTTCTCGTCCCCATTCAGATCTCCCGAATGTGGGTCCGTGGGAGAAGTCGAGAGACGAAATGGCCCAAGTAAAGACAGTGGCAGTCCCGGTCTGCTCCGCACTAGTGCGGCCTCACCTTGCATCCTGTGTGCAGTTTTGGGAACCTCAGTATGAGAATATAAAGCTGTTAGAGAGAGTGTGTCTTCATTAAGGGCAAAAGTGAGGCCAAAGCCTCCTCAAAATGTCATTTCTTCCCCACTCTCAATGTTTCTGTTGCACCAACTTCGATTTTCCTGCATAAAAGTTTCACAGCTTCCTCTGCACAAGGATATTCTATACATATAAGTAGCTAAAGAAGTAAGCAGTATTATTCCAAACTTGTATTTTTTTTAAACCAGCATCAGAAGGTGAGGGAGCAGCACTGAATCATAACTTAAAAATACTTACTTTGGCAGTAGTATAGGTTAGTTAAACTGTTAGGTCTTTGCTCAGTGCTCTGGGCTAGAGAGAGGGGATGCACTACTGTATTGGATTCAGCAGAAACCCAACCAATATTCCCCCCATCTAGCAAGATGTACAGCTATTATTTCTTCTGCCACTTCCCAGATCCACATTTTGTTGTCCAGAAGCATGACTTGGTGAGGTAAAATAACCCTATCTTTGCTAGTGACCACAAACAAATCCCTCAAGCTCAGTTCTCCAAGCTTCTCTGGCCCAGCATCCTTCTGGCCCAGCAGCACCCACCTGCTCCTTGGGCCAGGGTTCTGTGCAGTCACCCATGTGCCAAAGCCAGAGGAAGGAAGGGGGCTGGAGTCCAAAGTGATTTGTATGCTCAGACTGTGACTGTAGGAGGAGAAAGGACACCTGTGTAACTTCAGCTGTCTAAGGAATGAGTGGGAATATCACAAAATGGGTAACGGTTGGAAGGGACCGCAGTGGGTCATCTGGTCTAACCTCCCTGCTCAAGCAGGGTTATCCTAGAACGCATTGCACAGGATTGTGTCCAAAGTATCTGGAATATCTCCAGTGAAGGAGACTCCACAACCTCTCTGGGAAATCTGTTCCAGTGCTCGGTCACCTGCAGGGTAAAGAAGTTCTTCCTTATATTCAGGTGGAGCTTCCTGTGCACCAGTTTCTTCTCTTGCCTCTTGTCCTGTTGCTTGGCACCACGGAGAAGAGTTTGTCTTCATCCACTTGGCACCCGCCCTTTAGCTACTTATCTAGTGATAATATCCCCATTCAGGACCCTACATTTTTAGAAAAATGCCAATATGATTTACAATAAACAATAAAAAATAGTTCTGTTATAGCTTTTGTGGCCCAAGGATGTATGTTATATGTTAATGCCCATAAAACCTGAGCCATACCTTACTGCTGTTCTTGACTGTGCTTAAAACAAGGGGGAAAACAGGATGCCAGCTGGCGACTCTGGTAGTTGGAAGAGAAGTAATGCCAAAATTGTTCATCACCTCTTCCTCAAAATGAAGAAATGAGGAGAAAAGGTGGCCTGTAGAAAATATGGGATACACAATTCTGTTTGCAGTGGAGATACTGGGATGATTAGTAAGAGATACATGCAGGGAAATTTGGACTGAGGAAAAAAACTTAGAATCCAAAAGAAGTGAGGAACTAGGAAGGGTCATGATGGGAGAGTCATAGATGAAATGGCAGAGGATTTGTGAAAAGAACTCTGGAAAGAGATTACTGGCTTGCATTGCAGGAATTCTTAGCTGGGCTTTCTGCCCCTCTGTTCTGTGCTCCTCGGTGCTTCCTGCCACAACCTGCCATTCAGCTTCCCTGATTTTGTGTTTGTGCTCAAAATCAGGTTCATTGCTCTCGTTGCGTATCTACCTGCTAGCCTGTGTCATGAATTCCTGTACTCTCCCACTTCACAGCCCTTACATACACTAACAAGTCCATATGCCAGGGAATGAGCAACACAGCGATATGAGAGTCAGAGTAGAGAGCTACAATGGAGTATTTACTGACAGCAAGCTTAAAAGCAGAGACCAGTTAGTTTCCACTGAGGTGTGATGCTTGTTTTTTATATGGAAGTGTGTTCCAGACAGGGAAAATGAGGTCTGACGGGTGTTACAGTAGCACCAAGAATGAATGTGGCAAATGGACAGTAATAATGGTCTCATGCTTCAGAAGAAGAAACTATATTCTTAGAGGATAAAAGAATAAGGAGTGCTAAAGAGAGGTGACATAGGGAGAAATTCTTTTTTATTATTATCAATCATGTCATTACCTAAATATGAATTTACAGGACTTCATTCACTGCTGTTCAATAATATGTGAATAATTAATGAGTGAGAATGTATCTGCAGTGCTCTAAGAATTTAACTAAGGCAAGGTCAGAGAGAAAGAATCGTTGGTATGCTCTCTGATGCTCTTGGGGAGCAAAAAACAGCTAAACTTACACACACAAGGCTTTTTTCACACTGCAAAATCTGTCCATTTAATCTAAATATCAGTTGGTCTGATAAAAGATAAAATGCTTCTTACTACAAACTTGGCCTGGAGAGTAAGGAAGATAAGTAGAACTGACTGAAATGCCAAATCTAAGTTGCATTGAGGAAAAAAAACATTATCAGACAGTATCTAATTACCCAATTCCATTTATAAATTTTTTAATGATTAATAATTATGTATCTGTATTACTCACCATGAATAGTTAATGAACAATATGTAACATTTTATGCTACACAGTCTACTAGTCTTTAATCAACTTAAAACATGAAAAGTTACAATCAGATGCAAGATTCTCGCCTCTTATTAATGATTCTAAATCTTTAAATCCTTTCCTTGAGTAGAATTTAGTTATTTAGCCATGGTAACATTTGTGTCTTTAGGATTCAGTTCTATTTACTATATCCAGAAGATAGCTGAAGTCCAGACAAAAAGATGTCTTAATAAAGTATGGGTGTTAAATAAGTAGTTAAGACAATCAATTTTTTTGAAAGGATCAGCATCAGATACTTCTGCAAGTGTGTTCAAGGGTCATAAGAGCAGTTACTGTGAGTCAGAAGAGGAAACCTGTGACAGCACAGAAACCTCTTTTGCCATTTGATTTCGATCTCTTCTTGTTTCAACATCGGCTCAACAGCGACAGAAACCAACATTCTAACAACTCATTAGATCAAGAGATAAATCAGATCAACTTAATTAAAAAAACCAGTCCTAATCAGATGCATTTGTATCATTCCCCCTGGTTTTGTTCTTTCACAAAGTTAAACCATTAATTAAGTTGGTAAGGCAATAAGATTTTGTGCTGATAGATTTGTGTCAATGCTGCCCTGAATGCAGACCAGTTAAGGGTTGTTCAAAGGCAGAGACAATTTCTTTGATGTTCATGTGCCCTTTCACACAAGCTGCAGTGTCAGCACTTGGCTATGATGGATTGCAAGGTTGGGTAAGCAGGAAGAAAGTGCTCTGCTGCCATGTGTTGTACATATGGTATCATCAGACTTCGTGGGGCAATGACCCTGTTCTCTTGCTGCCAGGTATCACTTTTTTTCCTTCCTGTAACCTTTTAAGAAAAAGTCTTAGTTTGGTACAACTGCCTTCCACTCTTATCGCATCTACCCCTTCAAATTTCCCAACGTATAAAAATATTAACAGAAATTCTCAAAATCAACTTTTATTGATGACTAAAGTATTATTACCTTACCCCATTCCTTTCCTCTTTAGCTCTCATTGTTTAGCATTGTAGTGTGTTCAACCTACTTCAAGCAGGAGCTTAAAATATTTTGCAATTGTTGTTGATAACCACAATAACACCCAAGGACAAGAGAAATAGGAAAAACATCTAGGACAGTAGTGCACAAGATTAAGTGAGCTGCATTGTAAGCAGTTTAGGAAATGGTGTGATACTTTGCAAGCTTCCTGATTTCTTCTAATGTGAATCAATTTTTTCTTCATCAATAGTACACTTCAAATTGTATTTAACAGATCCTCTGTGAACAATTTTAAGTTATTAAACATTAGTCAAAATATCTGTATCACTCCTCTTAAGAAAGTTGAACTTTCATGACCAAAATAAATAAATAGGCATCTATATACATAGACTTGCACAGTATTTAGTACTTTACTACATTAAAAAAGCAGAATTAATACTTTCTAGGAGCACAAAGAGAATTTTCTTTTTATCTTTTTTTCAATATTTGCGTGTCAAGTCCTTTTTTTTTTTGGTAAGGATTTCTACATATCGAGCTCCAGAACATCAGTCCAGAAGGGATTCTCAATGTCGGGCTTTTGTTTCTTTGCATCACCTAAAATTTTTCAAACACCATACCTGGCATGGGTATAATAAAGAGGTGACAGGTGATAGCCAACATGGCTTTACTAAGGGCAAACCATGCCTGATAACTTTGGTGACCTTCTGCTTAGAGTGGGCTTAGAGTGTTGGTGGGTGAGGGAAATGCACAGATGTCATATACCTGCACTTGTGCAAAACATTTGAAACTGTCCCACGTGACATCCTTGTCTCTAAACCTGTGGCTGAGTAGCTCAACATGACCCAGCAATGTGTGCTTGCAATCCAGAGAGCCAAACATGTCCTGGGCTGCATGAAAGCAGCATGGGCAGCAGGGTGAGGGAGAAGATTCTGCCCCTCTGTTCCACTCCTGTGAGACCCCCCTGTACTACTGCATCCAGCTCTGGGGTGTCCAACACAAGGACATGGACCTGCTGAGATAGTCCAGAGGAGGGCCATGAAGATGATGGGAGGGAGGGAGCATCTCTCCTGTGAAGACAGGCTGAGAGAGCTGGGGTTGTTCAGCCTGGAGAAGAGGAGGTTCTGGGGAGACCCAACTGCAGCCTCCCCATACCTAAAGGGGCCAACAAGAGAGCTGGAGAGGGGCTTCCTACAAGGGCATGTAATTGGTAAGACAATGGAACCTACCTTAATCTGAAAGAAGGTCGGTTTAGGCTAGGTATAAGAAAGAAAAAACTCACTATGAAGATGGAGAACACCAGAATAATTTGCCCAGAGAAGCTGTGGATGCCCCATCCCTAGAAGTGTTAAAAGCCAGGTTAGATGGGGCTTGGAGCAACCTGGTCTAGGTGTCACTGCCCATGGCAGAGGTGTTGAAACTAGACGACCTTTAAGGTCCCTTCCAACCCAAACCATTCTGTGATTCTATGATTTGTGTTTAAAGTACTTTTGCAAAGAGTCAAAGTAAACTTACTTACTTATGCAACTATGTACCATATACAAAAAATATAGAAATAAGGCAAGCAGGGCTGGTTTTTGCTTGTTTATTTATCTATAACTACACTTAAATTTAAAAGTCCTTATTGTGTCCTGCTGTTGTTTGCTACAGCATCAAGTGTTTTGAGTCCTGACCCAGATCAGGGTTTTTTAATTTCTACAATATTTTATTTCCTTTAATAGAAAAAAATATTTACTAGCAGTAACCATGTGCAATAGTAACTTTGCATTATGCCTAGAGAGTTCAATTTTTAAGATGAAATATATCAAATCATCTGAAAGTAATTATCTTAGGTATTTTTTACCTTTTCCATTTCACAGTAACAGTGCAGATTCCACACAGCGAATTTATACTACTATATATGTTATCCTATTCACTTTTTTGAAGATCATTAAAATGAATGCATTAGCTCAGGAAATCTTCAGACCATAAACAGGAAACCACTACTTTTATTTTAGGGTGGTTTTTTTCATATTTGATGTAAAAAATGTATGCATTTTATGTATTTATTATTTCCAACCAAAAAAAAGGCTGCATGTCTTGGAAAGTGAAACTGCATCTAGCAAACACCTAAAATGAAAAAAAAAATTAGATTACAACTGCCAGCTGTCCTTGTAAGTGGAAAAAAATGTATAGGAGAGTTGTTAGGTGTCTAAGAGCCATTCAGCAAGGCAAGCCAGATGATACACTGGAGCCAGTAGCTCCTATTTCAAATGGGAAAGGCAACAGATGGTCATTCAGTAAGGAGGTATTTTGGAAAGTGGTCCGTCAGTCAAACCAGGTAAAGTGTCGACTGACTTTGCCAATTTATTTACCTTTTTGTTTTGTTCATCTGGTTTTACTCCCCCTTCAAGTAGAATTTAACATGTAAACCAATATAGAGACAATGCCAGAGATAGAGAAATAAAATCCTACTGTTTGTCTCTCCACATCTTTTTCTTTAGGAGTTGCTTAATTTTCATAAATACAAATTCAAAATCATGACTGCTTCAAAAGCAGTCAAATGTGGTAGTTGTTTAAAGCATTTAGTACTTGAATTATCAGGAAGAAGAGTTAAGACACTAATATTGCCCTTTTTACAGACTGCTTCTTTTAACACTGAAGAGAACAGCCACATCACGGACAACTGCCTGAGGTACCCAGCACCCTCACGCTTGGTGACAGCCTCGGCCATGGCCGAAGCTCACAGGTGTAACTGCTGTGAGCAGTCAGCCTGCCCTGCGCTGCCCTGTGCACGCCCTGGAGTGTGCAGACATTGCACTGCCTTATCTGTGGTGTCAACTGGATTGTGCTCAGACCATTCTGCTGCACGAGAAACAGCAGAGCCAGCAAGTAGTTTGGATATTGTGTACCACTGAACTTTCAGCCTGAAACACCCAAAATAATTTGAAGTTCTGCTAACTCAGGATTGTACTTATGCATAACTCAGCCCTCCTTTGCCCATCTTTAATCTGTAACCTTACATATTTAGTTTTTACTCTTTTTTTTCAGGACAAGAAAGGGTAAAATAAAATTGGACACTGTCCTAAACTATCTCCAGGCACCAGGCCCATATCTGCAGGGGAATGCTGTGATCTCCCATGGCTGCCAAAACATTTGTGTGGAATTTAAGAAATTTGTTTTTATCTTCAGACCCATAATTGTGTAGCAGTCTTGCCGAACAGTCAATAGTGGAAAGAAATGAATAAAAGGGTGATAAAAGGGCTTTACAACTTGCTCTCCTCTTTTGAATCCCTTCTGTTCTTGCAAAATAGATGAGAAAGTAAGACTAAATTAGACCCTCTAATTAGTGACAATAGCCCTATTCTGGTATCTGATGCCAATTTAATCAGTATTTCTGCTAGTACCAAATTTGGTAGCTACGTCAACAGTTTCCCAACACTTGCTGCCTGCACTTGGGGATCTATGCCCAACAATGACAGGGTGGCACTTAAAGCATTCTGCACCCAAGGAGGTATCAGCCTCACACGCTGCCTCCTTGGAGTGGAGATGAGGTCCCATACTCACGGCCAACACTTCAGTGCCTGCTACACAAATGGGAAACTCTGACGGTCTTTACAAGAGAATCAGCTTCTTTCAAGAATGCCTTGTAGGACCTTTGCCTCATGCTGCAAAGCAACACCAACAACAAACAATTCAGAGAACTGAACATGGGAGCTGTAGAATTGAAGGCAAATTAAGAGAAGCCATACAGACCACTGTTTTATAACCTGCTTCAGTAGCAAAGAACAGTTTCTATATACAATGAGATGAAGCCTTAGACAAAGCTCTCAAGTTTCTTACTTCATTTGTTACTTTAATTTGCAAGCATGGATGCTTTCATAGTTTCTTGCTTCAGAAGCAGTACTCCTAGGAATATCTCAACTTCCATCATAACCAAAAGCGGTAATGAATCATCTCCGCCAATAAATTAGTAGAAGCCTCTTGGCATTTTGAGATCAGATCCCCAAAGTCTACTGTTTATCCCCAAATTGCTCACTTGTATTTCTTGCACTTTCTCCTAAACAGTACAAATAATACATTCAAAGAGGGATTCTAAACAATTTATTAATTTTATTTACCATTTTATAATAACATACCCTAAGCATCACCACTGCCAGCCAAGATTGTAGTGCACTTACATTAGTTTTCACCAAAAATACTTTCTTGTCAGATTGTTCACAGACAAGAAGTATTAATTTATTCCTGGGAAAGGCATTTCAATGTGTGTCACTATTCTAGGCATCAAAACCATCTATTTATGCTCCTCTGAAACCAACAGTACGTCATCAATGTGAAATGTAGGGATGTAAATTTTTAAACAATTTCATTATCATTAATTGTGTAACATTTATCATAGGAAAAAAACCAGTCTTTACACTGTGATTCCTACTGTTTCTTTCTTTCCAGACACTTCCCCTCAGCTTTCCTGCCAAGCTTTCAGAATTTTAAATTGTTTATTACAGTCTTTGAACTGAGGTCAGGAAGAGGTCAGTTGGAGGCAGTATCCCAATGGGTTACTATACACTTGGCTAAATGCAATGTATTGTTATCTTTAATATTTAAACGAGTACTTCACTGGAACTGAACATAGTTTATCAGACAGAAAATTTGTAGCATCTCATGATGCAAATTGTACTTTCTGACTGCTACACAGAGACTTTTTATGCAGATCAATCTACTATGTTTTTCTTAGAGTACCTTTAGGTTTTTTTCATTAAATTTGTATATATTAAAAAATTACAACCACACAAAATATTTCATTCACAGAGATGTTTATTTTTGTCTTCAATGTTTGTAGGGAATACGATTTCACTACAAAAGTGTCTCAGAGAAACTCCATTCAAAGTCTAGGCTTAAGAATGAAGGGAAAATATACTTTCAGCTGTACCAGTCCTGAGTAAAGTTTAAAAAAAAAATTTTAAAAAAATCCTCTAGAGATAGGAAGCAGCACCAATTAAACCAGAGGGCCTCTTACTGATATCTGCTCATGCTTTCTTTTCTACTTGAGAATTGGTAAAAACTTAGGTAGGAAAAATTACTTTATTAGAATGTGGACATAAGATTCACAGTCCCAATCTCTCACCAAATACCACCTTTTTTTTGTAGTCAGAGTCCAGGGCCTCAGTTTTACTTTCCATTAAGTAGTCAGGACTGCTAACAGCACGACTGTTGCCCCCATGGTGTAACATTTCCTCTTACTCTAATTGGTAAATAAATATTTATTTAATATACTTCTTTTAATAAATATTTATTTCCTATCAATATCAAGTTCCTGAAAAGTTACATCGTTCTTAGAAGTATACTACTCATAGCAGTTATAAAACTTCTGATAACATTAGGTCTCAAAATAATTCAAGTGGCTTACAATCTGTCTCTTGTTGTTTCAGTGAAAGAATTTCAAGCCATTGGTAACACTTGGTACTTAATAGTTGGTTTATCCAGGACATTCAGATTCAATTTGACAAAGTAAATACTTCTAAGAGTCAGAACAGAAAAGGCACTTACTCATTTTGGGGAAGACACCTGGCAGGTAAGATTTTTATTTTCAAAATAACAAGCCCTTTTTCTAATAATAAAACCTTTAAAAAACTAGTTGGATAAACATAAACCCTATGAGCAAAACCAACTTAGGTACCCCTTCCCAAGAAAGGTAATACTGTTCTTGATTGACAAACTGAGAAACGTGAAAGCATCCAGAAATACTCACAAGTTTTATTCACTTCTGTAATATTCCAGTAGACCATCACAGCTGACTAGAAGAAAAAATCTCCTCCCAAGAATGAATGTTTTATAAATTGAAAGCCTCAAAAATTTTTGGACTGTTTCTTATTAGGTACTTGTATCAGCAATAAAATGTAAGATTCTAATGTGTATAACCAGGAACGTTACCTTGGTTACAACTGATAACCTGTGACTTAATCCAGAGGAGTAAATCTTTTATCAAACTTCCTTGCAATTGAACCATTGCCTCAGTGATGCTCTATGTAAGGCACTTAGTAAATTTTAAGAGCATCTGACAGTACTGTTGGTAGTTTTGATTTGTTTGTGAGGATGCTCTAACAACGCTTCAAGATTAATAGGTTAAGGTGGAGAATAATCACTGAAAACAGCCATATGAATTACTGGCCACAAAATTCTACAGAAGCCACATCCATTCTAGTCTGGGTTCTCATTACCCTTGCAACATAAAGCTATCCTTTTCTTAGCAGTCCAGGAATTAGACCCTTTAAATTTGTGTAGTGGCTAATCGTACGAGAGGAATTAATTTTGTTCCTGACTAACTCTTTCATCAAAACTTCTGCCCTTTCAATAAATAACCTGTATCCAAGAGTGAAATGTTAATGGTATTTACTATTCAATTCACAAAACCCTACATCTTTAGGCCTAAAGTCATTGAACCAACAGGTATCAAGAATTATAAAGCAAGACACACCTCTAAGAAGTGTGTGATGTTTCCTACTTCCAATACAGTACACAGAGAAAGAAACACTAAACAGACAAAAAAGACAAAGAAGCCATTATATGGCTCTTCTAGGGATTATTCTGAAAATACATTTTCTTTGTTCTCCCTTCCCCCCTCCTTATCCTCTGTCTTTTTGTTAGACCAAGGATTTTTGAAAGTGTTTGACATTTTAGAAACAGAAGCTGCCTACTCAGAATTTCCGTAGGAAAGCTGAGAAAGCACTCAGTACCTGTGCATGCTCCTCAGATCTCCTTCTCCAGCGGGGACTAAGAGCATTTTACTTGGCAGCATTCTGCATCCATCAGTTGGAAAGAATTCTGCTTTTTTTGCCATGTTTGGAATCCTCCCAGCATAGAATAAGATCACTTGCAGAAATGCAGATAATTGGCATCCCCAAATGCCAGGTACCTCAGACAGCGTGCTTGAATGGCAGAAGATCAGTGTAATTAAGTTTGCTCGGCAAGAATCTGTTCAGGTAGCCAATTATACAGAAAAAAAAGACAACAGTGAAAAACTTTATATTGACCTCTAAACTCCACATACCATTATTTTGTAAGACCATGTTGATCTTGCAGAAAACAAAATATAGTTGAAGAACTGGGAACAGCAGTCAAATTCCCCACTTACAAAAGCAGACGTAATAAATTACTTCAAACTCACTGCATCCACTTATACTATAGATGTACTTAAGAGAAACCAAAAAAAAGGGGGGAGAAGAAGAAATCAGGAATCAGAATGTGTTTCCTTCAGAGGTGGGAGTAGTGATAATACATGTAGCCTGGAGAGATTTCCCTTGCCTAGATTAATTCATAGCTGAAGGCTGTTACAGTAAGAGATGATCAGTCAGATGGCAGATTTTCCTGCTCAGAGATCTGTGCTATCATGAGCTGGGCTTGACATTGAAGCATTTTTTTTTATTCTGTGCAAAGAAGGATCAGCTTGAAATAGATTATTCATGGATGGCAGTTACATATGAGATGTATATAAACAGCAGATTAGATCTCTGTTCCCAAAGTGGGTATTCTGAAAGTAGAATTGGCCTGACCCCTCACTTGTCTTAACAGATGCCAAGTGATTCAACAACTCCATCCTTCTTTAGTGACAAATACCTGGGACTATCTTTGAACCAAACAGAATTTGCAGTTTGTAGAATCTAGTGATCTTGGGAAGAGGGTTAAGAGCCATATTTCATTTTCCTGGGTTACATTTATTTCCTTCTTCTGCATCCTTTTGCTTCTTCATACAGAAGAGGAAAAGTACATGCACGTGGTTAAGAGGTTATCAAAAAATACATTAATAGTCTCTTTTCCTCCACTGTCTTCTCAGTAACTCGCTTGTAAATTAGAGCTCCATTTGTCTGCAGCTACATGTCTCAAAAGCTTGAGGAAGCATGTTCACTTTGCTTTGACCAAGATCAGTATTTATACACAGATGTGCTGGTTTTGGCTAGGATAGTTAACTTTCTCCACAGTAGCTGGTATGGAGCTGTGTTTGGATTTGTGCTGGAAACAGTGCTGATAACACAGGGATGTTTCAGCTGTTGCTGAGCAGAGTTTACACAGACTCAAGGCCTTTTCTGCTTCTCACCCCACCCCACCAGTGAGGAGGCTGGGGGTGCACAAGGAGTTGGGAGGGGACTCAGCCAGGACAGCTGACCCCAACTGACCACAGGAATATCCCAGACCATGTGGTATCATGCTCAGAATATAAAGGTGGGGAAAAAAGAAGGAAGAGGGAGATGTTTGGAGTGATAGTGTTTGTCTGCCCCAGTTACTGTTACTCATGACAGAGCTCTGCTTTCCTGGGGATGGCTGAACACCTGCCTGCCCATGGGGAATGGTGAATGAATCCCTTGTTTTGCTTTGATTGCATGTGCAGCTTTTGCTTTACCTGTTAAATTGTCTTTATCCCAACCCATGAGTTTTCTGACTCTTACTCTTCGAATTCTCTGTCCCACTGCATAGAGGAAGAATGCACAAAGGGCTGTGTGGTACTTACTTGCCAACTGGGGTTAAACCATGTCAGAAAACAGTGTAATTAAAGACTACACTTTTCCAGGTGACCTAGATCCTGAAAGCATAGTCCTGCTCACATACTCCTCCCTCTGCCAAGATATGCCATACTTTCTACAAAATAATTAACATTTTGGAACTACTTTTTAGAATATTGTTACTGAATAATATTTTTTCTCATGGTAATTTTCTTTTAAAACATATGGGATAAGGAGTGATCAGATAATGTTACCATTTCTCTTTTACAAAATCCAAAATGGGACAGCAATCTCTTCTGATCATTCTTAATAATAATCGTTAGGAGCTATGGGATATGCTTTTGCCCTTTATTTTCCATGTTTAACTTCTTAAAAGTAAACCTAAAGCTTCCTGTGCCCATTAATCTGTCTGCTCTTAAAATCTGCCATCAGCAGACAGAGCAACTTCATTCTGATGACTTTTATCTGTCCCCCATAATGAAAGGGGCAAGATTAGGATTGAGTACATTAGAGTGATTCAGTGGTGGTTTGTTTTTATTAATTTTCACCAACACAGTTAAATAGAGGCTGTAATCAGGTCCTGCATTACTAATACTCTAGAATCTGAAATGAATTTGGTTTTTCACTGCATTTTCTTTCACTGTTTGAATCCAATGGTACAATTTAGGAAGGGGGGGCACACCTGGACTCCTAGGCCTCATTCACAGACATATCACAATCTTTTGGCATAATGTCTTATGAAAGTCATGTAAACATCACTGGCTACTGGATAATAGCATTTACAGGCAAGCATGCAGTTTTCCATTGCTGTTGTACCATTTACTCCATTCTAGACAGGAAGTTACAATAATTTCTACAGAGCACTGATTTGTAATTAACTTGTGAAGTACTTTTCCAGGTCTAATTTAGTGGTTAAATCCTGTTAATTCTTGTTAAAACAGGGGTTCTTTGGATGTCAAACTAAGCTCAGTAACTGATCGTTGTCTTAGACAAATCTTCTAAGTCTCTTTTAACAGTTTCTCCTCTTTTAAAAACTTTGACAGCACAAAAGAAAACCATCTGAGCTTCTACAGTTTGACTGATTTTACTATACAGTTTTTGCTAATTTGAAGTTACAACCTTTCAAACTGAGACTGCTCTGACATAAGTTGGGGCATAATTTCAGGTTAGAAAAACCTCTGAAAGCTCAAACTGCATTTCCAGCACAGTATTTCCAAATCTTAACATTGAGATAAAAGTATGCATTTGCAAAATGCCATATTTGACTGACTGGTCCACTAGCCAAAACCAGCATTAACTTTTTATCTTACCTATCTTATTCCTGAGTAAGCACAGGCTAAATTTACTACAAGTATAGCACTTGCTGTTGCCTTTGGAGAAATTAAATGTAAATGCCTTTCTATTTCCCTACAGTTTCGTATTTTGAATGAAGTATACCCAAACTCCCTAGTAGGGAGAAGAGCCAAATAAAGGCATGTCACAGAAAAAAAACTCCAAACAGATACAGTTAAAGAACCCTGCATAAAAAGTACACAATAGACAGTTCTATGCCAAATCAATCCTGTATAACAAAGTAAAATCAATCAGCAAAACATAGGAAATTGTCAGGCTTTTGAGACAGGAGAGAAAAAATTAAAGAATCTAGAATGCAAGATGTGAAGTTTAGAAGACCTGCCTAAACACTACAGTGAACCAATAGAAACAAATTTTAGAAAGTATTCTGTCTCCCATGGCTACTTGAAAATGTGCTATTCATAATATCAAAAAAAAAAAAGTAAAGTGCACAAATTATAAAATCAAACTATTCTTGAGATTTTACAATCTATGCCCCAAAACATCAAATATCTAGATAAACACATAATAGGTTAAAACTTCAGTCATATCAAGAGTCTTAATATCAAGAATTTAAATTTTTTAAATGTAATTTATTTATTACTACCTTCTCTGTTGGAATCAAGATTTTATATCACATAATTTAACCTGCTACTGAGTAGAAGTAGTTTTGTTTATCTCCAATACGTAGATTTAAATTAATGAAAAAAAGAGATCAGTCTCAACTGTATATTTGTTCTTTTTCTTATAACACCTATAATTAATGGCAAAGTTAGGAAGATAGGAGACTGAATTACTGTACACTTTATCAATGAACTATTTATACTTAACTTTCCCCCATTTCTCCCCCCTTTTCTTTTGTGAAACCAGACAATCAATCAGCACATAAAGGAACTCATTTACATGGAACACTATCACGCTTGCCTTTGTTCGGCCACCATTTCATGAACATCCCAGGTTGTATGGCTGTTGAAGACTGGTGCATATATAGATTTAACAAAGAACAGTTCTTATGCAGAGAGCAATCACAGAGAAAAATAGCTAATCAGAACACATTACAACATTAAATTTTCACGTTTTATAAATGGAGTAAAGATGCTTTTAAATATATTTACAGTTAGAAAAAAGGACGTAGGATTACTACAGATCAAAATTATTTAGAAATTATGAAAGTGAAGTTCATTTAAATTATATTATGAACAGAGTCAAATGCAGTATTTTGCTTAGAATTTGTCTACTCTGCTGTCAGTATTGTCACATCCCTTTAATCACCAAAAGGCAAAAACTTAACTTTTCTTAATGCTAAAACAAGCATCACTGCAATGAAACTCTGGCAACCTAAGAGTTCAGTTAAAGCCACCACAGCTTTTTAGATCCTAGCTGACTGCTCTTGCACCTGTAGTAGAAATTGCTCTTCAATGTCTTGTTGCATAAAGAACAGTGAGACTTTTTGCATTCTTTTTGATAACCATACTTGTAACACATTTTTGAGATTATTCTCTAGAGACAGTTGAATCATAGTAAAATCCACTCCATCCTTCCTTTCAAACCAAATGGCTACTTAATTCTGAAGATAGAGTCCTCTTGTTGGCAGTGCTGGGTGGCTTATTCACATAAATAAAAATACATTTCCCATTTAGTGAATTACTGGTAATAGATTCTTATTTCTTTGCAAGGAATTCTGAAATGTGTTAGCATTCATTACATTTTAAATTAGAAACACATTTCATAAAACTGCTTGCAATGAGATTTACTATCCTTAAACTGGTTACTTTAAACAGTTTCAGCTCTTTTGTAATCCATTACATCAGTATATTCTGCAAATAGTCCCACCTGAAAATAAAATATAAAAAAATAAAGTTGAGAAGCATGTATTTTTCTTTTAAAAACTAGTGTATGTTATTCTGTACACTAGCCTGGCCCAAAAAACACTTTAGAATCTTAAAAAGCATTGTTTTACAGATACTAAATTTGGCCAGGTAACAGCAATGAACAGACATCCTATTTAGTAAGATAAAGCAGAATACATAATAAACAGGTCAGTAGTTATCCATCTGAAATAGCCTATAATTAACATTTGATGTCTAAAAAGTTTAAACAGCAACACCAAGGAATGAGGTATGTATGTTCTCAGGTATCACATCAGACTCTCATTTTATGCAACTAACTGTATTTCACAACTAGCATCTTACAAAATAGAACAGTACCATTGTGCCTGTAGAAGTACTGCATTAAAAACAGAAAAATACATTACTACAAGAAACCACCAAACATCACAATTGTCAGGGGCTACAAAAATCCATTGTTTTAAGCTGTTAAGAAGACATACTATATGTTGGTAATAATTTGGGGCTGGATTCACTACCAAGAAGGTCCATCCAACTTTCACATGGGCTTAAAAATATATTTACTTTGAATGAAAAAGAAAAGGCTCATGGGAGTGTAAGTGCACTACCGCACTAAAAGGAGCTAAACTGACTTTTCTACTGAACCAGAATATATAATTTAAAATCTATACATGAATTGTATGTATGTATCAAAACACTTATTGGTTGTAAACAAAAATGCAAAATCTGTATTCACAAAAATATTTTATTGGTAATTTCACATACTACCAGATGGTATTGTAAATAGTTCTGTTCTGTATCAGTATATTGCTAAGTGTGTAAAATGTTGACAGTTTATGCCATAAAGTAGGATACTGAGTCTTTTTCAAATGATTTATGACATAATATATTTTAATAGGCCAATTCAATATTAAAGAAATTCATTCAGAAACAAAAATATAATAGATTTATTATTTCCTTATTCTTGTGCAACATCTGATATTCCTGTACTGAAATGATAAGTGACTACGTGACACTAGAAAAATCTGGGGCAAGGAAACAGCACTAAGCAAAAATGAGAACTGCAGTTCTGTTCTTTTTAAAGCTTTTCCAAACTTTCATATTTCCAAATAGTTTTTGCCAAATGCATCACCATCTGAGGTTCAGTATTTGTTACACAACACAGAATACCAGTGTACAGCGACAATGCAGTACTTTACCTGAATTGCAAGGTTAACTAATCAATGCTTAGAATGTGTTTTCTATTTTGCTTGTAAACATTACAATAAGTGTTTTAAGTGTCAAAAAATATTGGTAAAACCATCAACATAATTCAGTAACAGTAATCTAGTAAAATGTGTCAAACATTGGCAAAAATCCATACAAATGTTTTCTTTAATAACATTTTTCCTATTTAACCACACCAAGTACCAGCAGGTGTTTTTAAGAAGATAATTATTATGAAAATCCTGTTGCAGCAATAGTTGATTAAGTTGATCTTTGACTTGCATACATATAACTATGTTTCACAATTCTCAAATAATACATATTTAGGCAGCTTGAACTATGTTATAAAAATTTAAATTCAGTACATGCCAATAGTAGAGACTCCAAGAGTTGTGTTAGAATTCACTAAACTAAAAGTGAAAATGGACATACCGATAACACTGCATAATGAACATTCAAACCACATTTTCATGGCACCCTTACACATGAAGATTAAAAAGTTGGTCTGAAGATGCTTCATAAGCATTTGTAGATTGCATTTAAATTACTGTAGAATCACAGAATAAGCTGAGTTGGAAAGGACCCACAAGGATAATCAAGTCCAATTCCTGGCCCTGCACAAGACAGCCCCAAGAATGACACCATGCGCCTGAGAGCATTGTCCAAACAGTTCTTGAACTCTGTCAGGCTTGGTGCTGTGACCACTTCCCTGGCGATACTGTTCCAGTGTCCAATCACCCTGTGGGTGAGAAACATTTTGTGGTATCTAACCTAAACATCCTCTGACTCAGCCTCATGCTGTTATTGTTTCTACCACTGTACTTTTTTTTAAATTTTTTTTTTTAAACTGCATTATGTTCCAGTCAACATATCAATTATGCATGACTAATCTGTCATGAAAATGTGGTAACAGGTGACAGAAGTTATGTATTTGCATGTTTTGAAGAGACTAAAGAAACTGGAGGAAATAAACTTTAATGAGATTCCCCATTCAGTGATGACGCTTCTCCTCTGGGTGAAGATGACCTGGACATTCCCCTCTCTGTGTTGTCAGAGCTAGAACCGCTCTGACTATGCTGATCTGCAGAAGCAGCACTGGAAGCAGGTGGTGACTTAGTTTTCTCCTTAAAGTCTGTAATAATGACTGTCAGATCTCCAACGGTAACTTCCAAATGCTGAGCGCTACTTCGATCGACATTTTTCAACCTTGGCCTAAATAAAGCAAATAATCATATTAAAAGCACACACACCATCTTATTATCTTGTCTCCCTCCTACTTTTAGGAGCTCTGGAGAACAAACATGTATATAAGACTTCTTTTTGCAACATGTAATATGTAGAAAAACAATGTATCAGAAGTATTAATACCAGAAGTATTAATATAACATATTACCTCCTCAAACTATTTAGAAGTTGACATTTTGAATAACGTCACTGTGAAGCAATATGCATGTGCTGCACACGCGAAGATTTTTACTTCTAAACCCAAGTCTGTCTTCATTGTGACTATGCAAAGTTAAAATCTGATCCAGGGAAACATCCATGTCTGCAGCAGCTGAAGCAACAATTCTAAGTAGAAAATGATGTTCAATAACAAAGGTGTTGGTGTCTGTTTTTTGAATTCAATAGCACAGACAGCATCAACTTGCAGCAGGTGTTACCTCATTTCAAAACCTCACTAGGACCACTAGTATACTATTGGAAGTGGACTTCGTGTTCACAGTATAACTCCGGAGTTCCTGGCATAGCTCTGTTTTAAATTACACAGAGATGAATGTTACAGTGTTGATAGCGTAAGTCTCTTCATCTAATCTTTCAATTGTTTGATTTTTCACAACAAAAAGAACGAAAGAATAATTTCACTTATATTTTGCCGTCATATTTTTGCTAGTGACAAGCATAAACTCCTTTCCCATGATCACCATGAAAAATTGGTACCAGACAGCTGAATTCATACAAGCAGTTATGAACAGCACAGTTTGTGCATTTAACTGGCTCCACAGCTATTACTGGCTCAAGCTGCGATAAAACAATGACATTACATGTTCTCAGGAGTGATAGCAGCAAAGCCCTAACCTTTACCCATCATCTGACTTTGTTTGAAGTAGAATTGGTTCCCATTCACTTCAGCTGAAACAACTCGTGCCTTTCCTTCACTAGAACTGATAGGCTTTGACATTGTGCTCCCCTGAGGCTGAAGCAGCATGACTGAAGCATTTCAGAAAAAACTGAAAATCTGCTGATCTGCATCATGGGAATAGAGAGAAAACTTCAGAATCGTCAGCGTGTGCAAGTGCTATACCTGGAGCTTATTAATTATATTGAGTGTGCATGAAGGTTTTAATGGTTGTTTCCAGCAATAATATACACATTTCAAGGCAAAAAGGAAAGGATATCCTTTTTCCAAAGAATAGTGAAGAAATCTGCTTAAACTAGTCAAGCATTCTTAACTTGCTATCCTACCTAGTGAAACAATTCTTGGACAAATTAACTGTTTGAAGGGTTAAAAAAAAAAAAAGCAATTCTTAGTATGAGGTAATACTGGTATTTCAGTCCAAGTCTTTATTTTAGTTATTTATCAAATTTCCTTACCCCTTCCTTATCTCACTTTTTGCATTTTTACTGCACTAGTGCAATTTACCCATTAATATTTCAATTTGTAATTTTTAATTGGCTTAAATAATGAACATTATGCTAATGTCAAATGCTTCATAACTGAAATACTTCAGCTACATGAGGTAAGCCTGTAAATTTGAGTATTTAAGAAAGAAAAAAGGAAAGCACATAACATCTCAGTGACCTTAATTTTAGCCATGACTTTTCTAATGAGTGCTCTCTCTTGACTCTCTGTCTCTCCCTTGTTCTGATCGTAATGATCCTATTTCAGGCACAACAGAAGCATCTGCTACTTCTCTGCATAACTAACCCCAAAGGATATTTCTTGGCTGGGCTACTTTGGAGTGCTTCCCAAAAAAACAAATAAAAAACCACCACCACCAAAAAAGAACCAACAAAAAAACCCTCCAGCAATAGTTCCTCCCACATTTGCTTAGACTACATATCTTATATACTTCTCAGCTTTTTTAGCACAACATTCTTACCACAATAACTTTATGCTTAGATTATGATGAATTAGGGGTTAAACCTGCTGCTTTTGTTTAGCAGTTTGCACCCTCCTTCCTTATAGCAAGATCAAGGCTTTTACAACTGCTTGTCTGTACTGTAATATTTCATGTTTTCAGTTCTAAGAGTCCCTCAGCATCCCAGATGTAGCATAGAGACTTCTACCACTAGGTAATACTCATACCTTATCCCATCACCTTAATTTGTGCCCTAGTTCAGCCCTTCAAAGCTGAAGGGTTCTACAAGGCGATCAATAACCAAGTTATTTTCCTTACTCATCTGCAGTCTGGTACTGGTTCTCTATCCTCCCACTACTATTTTGCATGAAACCTGGTCACTGTCATCCCCTCTCTTTTCCGGAGATTAATGTCACCAATTTGCCTATCAACAGTTTTGTATGGTGTGGGAAATACTTCTATAATTCTTAAAACAATATCCTTAAAAACCCTTAAAAAGTCTTTCTTTCTCTGTTTAGCTGATCTCCATCTTCTGGTCACAACTACACACTGCAGGTCTTCATATTTTACAGACAACCTAAACCAATGAAACTTCACATCAATATATAACCTATTTGCCACAGCAGTTATAAAGCAGTAAAATCAAATAACATTTTAAAATTTTTGTTTTTAAATTAAATTTTACCAATATTGCAAAAGTTTCCAAATTTTTTACCTGGTTTTCTTATGACTGTTCTTTTTGCTTGTTGTTTCCTTTTCACTTTTTTCCTTTTCTACTTTGTCTTTTTTCTCTTTCTTTGATTGTGTAGGGGGCACAAACTGCTGAGGAACCTGTTGTGCAACCAGCTGAGAGACAGGTCGAGGTTTCCTGTGTGCACATATATATAGACATGCATAATGCTTAGACTTTGCAAGTCTCAGACTGTCTACACTTCAATTATTAACATTAACCATCACCATAAGAAGAAATACTGTTTAAACATATCTTGCTGCTAATACTTCATTAAGATACCATATAAAATTTAAACCCATTATAGCTTTTTGTTTCACTTATTTGCATTATCAACAAACAAGATTTCTTTTTCTTTTATTTTACAGGATTTAGAGACCATACTTTGCAATGTGCTCTCTTCTCTCAGCTGTCATATGCAGACATAGAGTGAGCTCCACAATACAATGCTTCCAGAAATTACTTTGCCACCCACTCCGAGCCCCTTCAAAAGCTGAAATGGTCTGGTTTGAGTCTACTCCAATACAGAAGTAGAGAATGCATATCACAATAAGGAAAAAGCTGATCTTTAAGGTATCAGAGCTAAAGTAATTGTTGGCCTTATAGAATAAAATGTAAGTATTTTCAGCTCAAACAAATTCATTGGAGGCAATAATAAATCCTGTTGTGTATCATTTTATCATGTTGTTCACTGGAAAAAATATACTGCATTAATATTAGTAGGCTATATATACATATATAGCTGTGAGAACACATATATGGAAGAACACATATGTGGAAGCTGGCAACAGAAACATACAACCACATCCATCAGTATACACACTGCGGGTTTCACTTCCAAGTTTTGATCTAAACTAAAAACCAGTGTGAGAAGAGCAACAGCAGGCAAAAGAATTTCAATAGTTTATTATTTTTACATTTTCCAAAACATTATTTTGAAATGGATTAATTTTTTATTCTGTTTTGTATTGGAATACAATGACCCTAGTTTGAAATGAAACATTTTACTCATTCCATTGCAAGTGTATTTACTTGTTCTGTAGTTCTGGAATTAAGACATTTGAAGTCATAATATATAAAATAGGTTCTGATATTAAGACTTCGAGGATGTAAATTTCTTCTCCAAAAGAATGCTTACCCTGCCAAGCTCTTGGGTTTTGTTAGTTAAGTTTTTTAAAATAGAAAAAGCACAAATTATATACACTGTGATACTCTGAAAATACAAAACCGTTATTAAAGCAACAGAAGCTCTCAGCTCACACACATATGTATTTATCCCAGCCCACAGGATCACACTACTGGCACTTCTTGTTTAGGTGAAGAGATGAGAAAAATAACAAATGCAGGAACTCAAGGCAGCTCCCACTAACAAGTTATATCTTCAGTAATGATAGCAATAGTTCAAGTTATGGAGTGAAAGCCAAATTACAAGAATTCATAAAGTGTGGGAAAGGCAGTTAATGTAAATCAGCTGAGATTTCATGAGTCTTCATTTAAAGTTCTTAACAAATTAAATTAAAATAAATTAAAAGAAAGACTATTAATAAATTGTCAACACAATAGAACTTCGGGATAAAAACTAGACTACCCCTTACCCACTCATGAACTATGCCTACGCTGACTCATGGAGGGATGAACAACAGGAACAAATCACTTAAATGAAAACTACTCAGCTTATATCAACTGAGAACTGTGTAAGTACAGGCTTTCCAGGAGAGCACCAGGACCTTGCAAAGCACACACTGTATTGAGTCCACAATGAACAACACAAATGGACTCAACAGACTACAAATGCATAAGTTAACAGAGTACATAAGACATTTTTAGGAAAACTTGTCCCAGAATTGTTTCGACCTTTTGTCATAGTAGTTCATAGCAGAGCAAGAACCACCAAGGTATAATTGATGCACAAGCTTGTAATTGCAGGTGGAAAACACTTGTGATATATAAAGAAAACTGATGATCTGTCTTGAATTGAATATTGCCCCAGGAGATAGGGATACAGTTTCTCATGACAGTCAAGTGACAATCCCATCATTACTAAATAGTGACCTGACAAAAAAAATCTGACATGTTACTTATGAACTAAGACACAAGTGAACTTCTTGACACAGAACGAACATTTCCCAGGACTGTGGACACCATCATGATTATGGAAACTTTTTAAAAAGGGGTAGAGAGGGGGGAAAAAAAAAAACAATCTTAGCCATATAAGTTCTCAATTTATAACAATTTCAGTTCCTGAGGGCAAACTAGATAATTTTTATTAGAGTACAGCTGGGAAATTAATCTTAGTTCTAAGTTCTAGGCTTAGAACGTCTTTTCCTAATACCATAAAAGAAATGATACTGAAAAAAATCCTTGAAACAAAGAACAGACAAAAAAACCTACAAAGAAATCATGTTTTGGAAAATGCACTAAAAATTTATCAAGAGGTTCTATGTGGCTTTGCTGTGACAAGAGATTCCACTCTGTTTCACTCCTTCCATTACACAGCCATCTTTTTGTTTTTCTATAGTTCTTCTTTCAGTTTTTCTATAGCTATCAGTTATATCTCTGTTCTAAATTTATTATCTGCTTTGTCATGTCCCGATTTATTAAATGAGGCATTCATTGTTCCTATATTAAAAAATTTGAGAAAAAAAGTAATTCATCTATCAACACTATGAATGCCTTTCAAGTGCCCAATTTTTTTTTTCCCTGGGTACTCAAAAGGGGCTAATGGACTGCAACCAAGCACTTTGCAAGCCATGCAGGTGTCAGGAGATAACTACTACACTCATGAAGCTTGAACCTGATAGAATTGTTCCTGCTTAGTGGCAGCTGAATCATGTCATTCAAGCATGAATAAATTCATACAGAAAAGGCTATTTCAGAGAAGATAAAAGTAAGAGAAACTATCCTTGTAACAGGAAATTGATTTTGATGATTTGCCAAAATACAACATTCTAAATTACTCACTTTTGAAATCAGTTAGTTAAAGACTCCTTGTAATATGCTGCTACAGATCAAGCAGATACAATGTTAATACCACATTTTGTTTATATCTATGGTAATTTGCTCTTTAAGAATATTCAAGAGCACCTGAGCTAACTGGTGTTTAGAAAGAAGCTCTATAATCTTCTGCATTTAGATTACAAGCATTTTTGCCTCTATCACTGGACCACTATTGAACCACCACAACTGAACAATCCAGAACTACAAGCAGAAATGTTCATAAAAACAACACATATTATTTAACCAGCCCCTAAAAACTTTGTGTTTTTATCTAATAATTCCACTTTAGTCATTTGAAGGGGAACTCTAAGAAAGAAAGGCAGACACTATTACAGAAGAGAAGAGCTATCAATTCTTTCCAACAGAGGTGAACTTTATGGTTTAAGCACTATAGCCATACCAACAAACTGATTTACTGAGCTTCCAAGAGATCTCTAAACATCACATCTCTGAATATTGCATCTCTCCTCTATTTCTTAGTTTTCCTTTCCAGACAGTGTTACCTTTCTTCTAAATTGACGTCAGCCGTACTTCTACCTACACTTCTATTCCAACCGCATCCATTACAGTTTTATTAATTAACTAATTTCAATGTTGTTTTCAAGGTCCTACATATTTCATAGTCTCATTAAAAAATTAGGAAAATAACATTTTTGGTTTTTAAACAGCCAACAGTCTTTAATACAAACATATAAGGATTAAGTCTTTGTCTTCCCTAAAATTCCCATAAATGCTCAACAAGGATGTCATCATTTTAACTGTAGTCTTCTTGTTGCAGGATGTGACTACATTTTATCTTACAGGATTTGATCTAGCTGTTGGTTTAGAAAGCATATTTATAGAGGCTGCAGAAACTTTGCTTTAGGATTTATGTGCAGAAACTCATTCAGTACTGATGCTCTCATAGGCAGAAAATATTTAATACTGCGAAGGATGGACTAGTTTTCATTGCTGGCATTCTTAAGAAAAATCTTTATAGTACAGCACTTTACATGCCTAGAGATGAAAAATACTCAAGGACACCACATGGTACCTGGAACTGTTGCCCTGAGTCATTTCCATGACCCAGAGCTCAACACAGTACCTTCCTGCACATAAATAATTTTGGGCATCTCACAGCAGTACATGCTTCCTTGATTTCCCTCACCTAGTATTCACCAATAATTTATGTTAATAGTATTTTGACTAATTTGATACAGTGAATAACTTGGTCTCATTACAGCAAAGCAGATCCATTTTGAGAACCACAAATAAAAAAAAATCTATGTACAATTCTAATGACCAACACATGAACAAAAAGTACAGTAAACTCTCAGTTGCCTGAGTTGTGCATCAAACATGCAGACAACCAAACTGGCTTAATGCTGAAGCATCTTGGGGTTTAGCTGAATTTAATTTATATAGAGCACAACTACATTTGCACAGTGCTGCTTCTGCAGCCATCACAAGTCCACAAAGCATCTAATATCTCCTGTACTACTCAGAGTATAAGCTCCAGTTCTGACAGACCTGAAATATTTATCTGTCAATCAGCTTTAGGGTTCATCTACTACAATCTGGAAACAAAGAGCATGATGGGGCCAACTGTGATCGTTTTTCCATGACCAACCCCAAATCTACCTACATCTCAAGAGAGTCCTGCATTAGCATGAGGTACCCTTGTATGGAAAGTTGGGAGTAGATTTGTCCATTTGGTGCCACATATCCTGAATGCCCAGAGCCAGCCAAATAAGGCTGCCAAACAGCACACAGTGCAGCCAAGCAAGTGAGAATGCTGAGAAGCACAGTGCAGAGACATCAACAGCCCAACAGAGCAGACAACACATTAGCTTTGATATAGTGGGAGCCATCCTGGACTTGAAGTGGTCCACACAGAACTAGTACCCAGATTCTCCCAGTATCCAGAGATCTCAGAACATAACCTGTATTTTTCTACACAGAAATCTAGATGCCATAATTAAATCCCACTGCTTTTTCCAACCTGTTGTGGGAAGTGTATTGTCATCTATAATGTGAAGTTTAGAGGGGTTAGACATCCTGAAGAAAGGGCAACTTACCCAAAGGCATGCTCTTTCCTGAAGCTCTGTCTCCTCTGTTTTGTGTATTTTACTACTGCAGAAATATTAAAATTACGATTTCCCAATTGAAACACAATGGGTCTAGATTAAGGAAATGCTGTCACCTCAGCATTCAATCAAGCTGAAAAATGTCCTTCAACAGAAAACCTGGATCCAGAATATCAGTCAAGCAGAACTTCCATTTTAATGTGATCCTTTCCTTCCCTTTCCTCTTCTCAAGTCCAACCACCTCCTGGCTTCAATTCAAGCCAATAGCTCTTGCCAGAGGCTTATCCTGTCTCAAGTGGCAAATGATCTCTTTTATAAAGCTAGCGACAGATGCAACTTAACAAAAACTTTTAAAATAGCACATTAGGCCTGATACTTAAGTCTTCTATTGGGCTCTGGTCACCTTACTTGCCAAACTTTTCTTCCAGTAACTAGAGCAATAATCTAGTCCAGTTTTACTTAGCTATCAAAAAGCTGATACAATTCTAATTTAAAATTCCTCTTAGTTCTTGGTTTCCTATTATACTCGTACTGTCCCATCTTAAAAATCAGGAAGAAATTGCCTGAGAAATACTGTTCCTACAGAAGGATGTTATGTCCTAGCTGCCCAAGATGGTATTGATTTATTCTGGGTTCATGGACTCAAGTTTCTCTTCCAAATACTAAGCAGTTACCTTTTGAATGACAGCAGGATTTAATGAAACCAGTAATATAATGGAATCAAAGGATCATTTAGGTGGGAAAAGACCTCTATGATCATGATGATACTATCAAACAGAAGAGGCAACTATTATATACCTGGAATTCTCTATTCATCAGAACAGTTCAAGACTGATCAGCAATATCTTATCTCCTACCAAGTTTTCCTTCCCAGGAAAACAAAACAGCTCCCAAGTAAAACAAAGCCTGTGGTATTTCTTCATAATTTTTCACATTTTTTTCATGTACAGTCTCGATAGGGAATCATGCACATTTCAAAATTTCAGCTTTGCACATGAATGTCACCCTTTTCTCCACTTCTTAGAAAAAAAACCCACCACCAATCCAAATCAGGTTTCAGAGACTTAAAGAGGTTTTATTCAAAGGCACCCCTAATCCTTAAGCAGTGCCATTTATCTACACTTCTCTTCCCTGCAGGGAGACATTGACTTTTTTCTTCAAGACAGCAGATTTATTCCTCAAGAAAGAGAAGTTAGAAATATCTGGAACAGAAACCTGACTGATTTCATCTTACCCTTGATCACAGAATCCTTTCCTCAAAAATGAAAAATTCTTAAATAAAAAGAATTCTTCCCTTTCAGGTGATTCAGGAGGACAGAATAAATGCTTCCAAGCTAATGCAAGTTCCCACATCTTCTACTCAACTTGTTGATGCTTTTAGGTCCTCACTGCACAGAGCTCAGGCAATTAGTTCAGCATGTTTCTGAACATCAGCTTCTTTCTGTCCTACCAGCATGGCATGACAGGACTCATTTTTTGGAAACCTGTAGTCTAGTCAATTAGCACCCCGAATTATATTCTCCAGGGTTTTACAGGAATTAGCAAAATTGCTATTGTCAAAAGGTCTCATGAGTAGTAAATAATCTGTAAAAAATAAATAAAATAATCTGTAGCAAATAAAGCTGACTGATAATGAATAGAATCAGTACAAAAAAGAAATGCTTTTGCCTTTATAGTTTCCACATATGAGTTTTTTTATGGTGTCTCCTTGGGAAAGTCTTGGAGATCATTTCAAAAGCTGCATTGTAAACACAGGGTATGCTGATGCATTACGGATTAAACCCAGACCACTTGTCACAGTTCTAACATAGCAGAAACTCTAAAATCAAAGTCAGGCAATTAAGTATCTTTGTGCAAAGCATAAAAGAACAAGGTCAACCAGCCTGTAGGAAGACATACCCAGAACTACTCACTGGGCTTCAGAGAAAGTCAGCTCCTCCAACTAACCACTCAAGTTTTCCTGAATCCCACCTTCCTCTTCATTTACAACTTATGAAGGACAATTGCTTAAAAGGCTACCTTTTGTAAATAGAAGAGATGATTGTATCCTTCTCTCATTCATGCCCTGCAGACTTGTCTATCTCCTTTCCATCTGCTCCTGTGCAGCTTCTGTGTTTCTAACCGAGCTGACTCAGCTAAGATAATCAATGATTTTTTCAAATGGAATTCTAACTTCATTCATATATTGGTATTCCTCCTCCACCAGCTTTTGCTACTCCCTCATCTAGCAATGATTTCAGAAATGCCTTGTTAACATTCCAAACCCTAATAAAAATCCTGATTTGCTGATGATTGTTTCATACATGTCTTTTAAAAGTCTAAAGAGAATACAGTTAAAGTCTTGTTGAGAACGAAGTTGAATCATTCAAATTCTGCTCTGTTCTTTCATTACTACACTGGGTCATTCACAATACAAATGTACAAGCTTTAAATATCTTATAATTTATTTGAAGATCATTTTCCACTCATATCTATCCTAAATATTAATGTCTCAAGAAGCTAATAGAAATCTGATATCCACAGTAATACTCTAATCTCCATTTTTCTAGTTCACAGTCATCACAGGCATCTCAAGAAAAGCTTATCTTCACGTACTGTCTACTTCATCATCATATTCTAGCTAGTCTCTACTCAAATCTCCTCCACCACATGTCCTCATTTCTCTAACTACTAAGGTCTACATTCTCAAATATATCTTAACACAGTAACTAGAGCAATTAACTTAAAAACAAAAGGTTGTTTTAATCTTGAAAGAAAGTAGATATATACAGGGAGACAAATAGAAAGAGGCATGATTTTACAGTAAGCAGCTTTTTATAGAAATTGAAGGATGTGAAGAAGTGGTTTTAAGTAGATTTTCTAAGGAATGAATACTCCTGTAACACATATGAGGAGAACACCTTCACACAGATATGAATATTTTGAGCAATTCTTACAGCATTTTCTTCAGTAATTTTTACAGGGCACAGCTATAGTTAAGTAGTGTAGCAACACTAGAGTATGAGAAGCTTCCTGTGCATTTTCAAAAAGACATTAATTATGCAAAGATTTAACTCTAACTTTCTAACTTTGTTATAGAGCTTAGACAGCTTTTCACTCAGCAGATCACAGAAGAGGTTGCAACCAGCAGCTTTGGAATGTGACTTTCCATGACAGATCGAAGACATAGATTTAGATGGCAGAATGTCTAAATGGCTCCAGAGTGAAAAGAAGAAGGAAAAAAGGTATTTCATATTCAGTTTCTGCAACAAGTAACACATTACCTTGAAGTAGACATCACTAAGAAGTAAATAAACTTTCCTCCCACCCATTAGCCAGGTTTTTTTGAAGGTTACCTCCCTTCTCCCACCCCTATATACTGATAACATGTTACTACATAAACAGCAAGTAATTAACATTCCCAGTTCCTCAGGCATATTTTCTCTCATTTTCAGAAGTCTATCTGCAAAACAGGTAACAATGACACTAGTGATTTTTGTATCAATGCCTCTTCTAGAGTCTCTTTGCCCTCCCAATGTGACTAGTTTTAATGACAAAAAATGTAAGCGACTTCTCCTAAGCATTCACCTAAAAATTAAGCATATACACACCTACCTGAAGCTTCCTTACTTTGAGCTGCCCTCTGCCTCCAAAGAGCTTTACTTCAAAGAGACTGCTCTTTTCAAGACTAGGAATTAATGAAAAATGTTGGAAAGCTAAGGCCTACATTTGTATAGACATTGAAATAGTATTGACAGTGCTAAATAAAATAAACAGGACCAAATTTAATTTCGCATCATAATCTTACCATGGCTTAAAATGCAAAAGAATTTCCTAGGAGTCAAGAAATTGTTACTTGAATTCTTTATAATACAGAAAGAAATAACTAGAACCGAGACACACATACGTGCATTAACTCACTGCAGTAGCTGTCCTAATGTAATACTGCTGACAATAAACAACCAATTTGACACATACAGAGTGGCAGAGTCTTATTGAACTTCTGAGTGAGAAGTCAAAAGTTTAACTGTTACATTTTAGGCCATTCATCCCAGTTTATGCTTAAATCTGTACCATTAAGGTGTAAGTATATGCAATCTGGCTGCACAGAAACCAAGAAAAAAATTCCCTATTTTTTTTACTGATCTTTCTTTGTGTTTCAAGACAATGAAATTTTCAAGTGTTAATTTGACAGTAAACACTTAAAAGCGTGAAATTTTTTTTAAACATTGTCAAATGTAAAACAATAATTCCCAAATTATTAGAGAATTGGTCAGCATTCGTACACATGAAAGGCACAACAGCTTTTAATATATTCCTCCTGCAAATATATATATTTGCAGACTAGTAGCTACAATGTTTTCAGACTTTGTCTTCTATCAGGCAATTTTTCACTAACTTAACATTTTCTTCTAGATTTGATACATAAGCAAAATTTGCATTTTAAAATTACATTTATCTTTTTATTAACCATCATATCTACTCCACAATCTCTTTCTGCAGCATTTTCTACAAGAGTTTTTAGGTTCTGCCAGACAATATTCCAGAACAAAGGAAGTTGCTTTTTCGACTTCTCTATAAACCCAGCACAAACATTTGTTCCGTTACTACTGCTGTTTTTTGAGATCAAGTGCCAGTAGGCCACAACTAACCTCCTAAC
>VZTJ01005662.1:121029-160828 GCA_013397795.1 Orthonyx spaldingii | reverse complement strand
CTGGGCAGGACGGGCGGACCGGGAGCGCGAGTGGCTGCAGCCGCCCCGCACGGCTCCTGCCTCACAGCCGCCCCTCTGTGATCGCCCAGGGTTGCTCGCGCTAGCATCTAGGTTGTCTTGCGCTTCTTCCCGCAGAAACCGCTCCAGGCCGTGGTTTACAGTAAGAAACAAACGGGAATAAACTGAATACGAAGTTCTGCTTAGAAGTCTTGCTCTAAAGCATCCCGTTGGCCTGAGGCCAAGGGAGAACATCATGGGTACCAACACAAAACCAGGAGAGAGTGGTGTTACCTTGTACCCGTGTGCAGGGCGGTACTTTTGCACTTAAAAGCTTGCAAGAACTGCGTGGTTCACGTGCATCATAGCAACCTCAAACAGGACACGGGTGTTTATCACCTCTATTATCAGAGTGCACCGGAGCCCAGCCACAGACTAGGATGCCATTTTGCAGGATGCTGTGCAAACAGAACAAAGAGCACATGTCCTATGTACATAACAAAGACATCAGTTAGACACAGGTAGACAGCAGAATGCAAGTAGACAATGAAATGGTACCGGTCAGCATCTCAGTGGCCAAAGCTATTGCTGATGCAATGTCTTTGTCAAGAAATTATGGGATTTTGAGAACAAAATATGCCCAAGGGGAGTTTTACTGAAGTGTGTGAAGACACAGATGTGTTTACAAATTAAGCAAGTGGACAACAGAGAAACTTTCTGATTCTGAAGGCAAAGTTGTCAAGACAAATTTCAGCTAGAAACTGGGATATGACGAAGAGAGGGAAAATGTAGGTAAAGTACTTGACATCTTAGGGAAGCAATTTAAGACCCCTTAATTGGGATGCAACATTTATGCAAAAAAGCCAACACTTTTCCAAGATTCACAGTTTTCTGTGTCTCTCTAGGAATGCTGTGTATCGGCAATTGGAAACCTGTGTAGGATTTCTTAATTGTGGCTGGCCATTTATGCTAAATTCCTTCTGTATTCACATCCAACTTCCAGTATTGCTATTGCCATTTTCCTCACTTTATGGTTCTCTTTCTGTATTTGCCTGACCTTTTCCTTTCTTTCTCTATTGCAATTTCTTTCTTCTCTCTTTATGCTTCTCATGCAGTCTTCTGTAAATTGTGAATAAAATGTAGGGATTGCACATCTGAGGGTGAGGCATGACACACACAGACAGCTGGCCTGCGTTCATTTGCATTTAGTTAGACATCTACATGAACTAGGAGCCCAGACCCAGCTCTCAGCAGGAGAAACAAGCTCATGCTGCAGGTGATTGATCTGATGCTCAGACAGGAATACAATTTTCTCACTTATGGGGACCGTTTCTTTCCATTGACTGTAAAAAGCACTTTGCACCAGTAGTCCAGAACTGAATGTCTACCCCTTAAAATTACAGAATTATATGAGGTGTCTCACCTGTGGTTGAATCTGACCCTATGTACAAATCTCTTGATGGGAAGCAGCAGAGAAATCTGCCTCCTTGTGCCCTTTTCCACAGCACACTCTTTCTACTGTATAAATAAACATTATTTCCCCACTTTTGGAAAGCAATTGTTTTGAAACAACTGCTTTCTCTTGACCTTTCCTCTGTCACTACCTACTTTCTCCACACAGATTGTGAGAAATGGAACTTCCACTGATGGTTACAAAATGCTGAAATATGTTGTAATCCCTCAGGAACAATTATTGGAGAGGACCATTTCTAATCAGGAGGAGGAAATTCAACCGCCAGCCATAAAGGTTATCCCTAACAGAAGAATAATCTTTCTAGCTGTTGTGTTCCAGACCTTCTACTTCAAGGCCATCACCCAAATGACCATGCCTAAAAATCATTACGTTTTCCCAGCAGCATTGGGCCTGTTTCCCCTTAGCTCCAACTAACCCTTATTATGGGAGCTGAAATGTAATTTGGATGGTACATTCAAAAGCTCAGGTGTATGGGTCATGGTGCACCTCACAGAGCCTGTGGTTTCATGCAAGGGTGGGTCTTATACTTGAATAATGCTGAAAAGGAAAGAAAGATTATTTTCCTTGCCCCCTTGTTCTGTCCTCAAATAGGATCACAAGAGAAGACCACTGAAAAGATCAAGCCATCCCATGTTATCTCTGCAACTGAAACAGTGATGAAAGGCACTATAGTTTGTCATCCAGTGGTATTCACACGAATCCAGAAAACTCACTTGTCTTTACTAATCATTTGTATGGCACATGACCTAGAAAGTTTGAATGACAAAATTGATGGCATCAGTATTAGCAGTCTTTTAAAAAATGTTTCTGGGAAAGAAAAAGGATGAATGAACCATCACTTTGAATACCTTTAGACTGAAGTTTGACTTCATCTAGAAGTACAGCTGTTCCAGAGCAATTATTTGCACCCTGTTTTAATTCAGCTGAGCTAAAGTAAGACAGAAGGAATGGGCAATATAACTGTATCTTTTTACATCAGATATTCACTCTCTAGCTAGTGTTTGGTCTCTTATTATCTTAAAATTGACCTTTTTTGTACCATTGTACAAGGGAAATGCTCACAGTGTGATTATGATATTGAAAATTATATATACTGACAGCTTTGTGGAAGTTATATATTTCAATATATGGTGTAAATGTTCTAGCATTCATGACTTCTTAGTTAAAAGTTTATTCATAATAAAGAGGATGTGAAAGGGGATGGTAGCAATTTTTAAGTACCTATTGTGTGAAAATTCTTGCTGCAGAGAAAATTACAGTTGTTCCTGAAAATAGGTGTTCACATATGTTATTAAAAACAGGCCAGTGCTGTGTAAATCCATATAAAGTCTTGCCATTTAGTCAATGCTTGAACCATTGCTGTGCACATCAAACCTATGCCAGTTGCTGTGTTATCAGCATCTTGAGCAATTAAGTAATCACTTTGTCACTGCTTGAGCTTAAAAAACTCTCCATAAAGATGATTATCACTATGATGTAGATAAACCTTATTTTAATCCCTATTCATGAAAAGGAATACTACATAAGTATAAAATTGTACTAGAACAAATGCATGTTATTCCAGCACGGTGTATCTTTTTTGCTTGGGTTGCACTGATACAATAAAATTAGTACAATTAAATCAATTAATGGGAATTTGACTGGTGAGGGGGTTTTGGACACGTTAGGTACAGTAAGGCCTGAATCCTGTCTGGGCTTCTATGTGATACTGGAGGAGGGGAAATTTAAAAATCAGAGATAGTGAAAAGTGAAAGCTGCTTGCAGACCATAACAAAGACAGTAAGACTGGTGACAGTGAGTACTGCCCCTCCAGCCGATGTCTGCTCAGCCTCAGGGGCAGCCCAAGATATCAAAAGAAGTATCAGGGGCTCCTGACAACTCACACTTCTCATACAAGTGTGTGGAGGTAGGAGAGTGAAATTCTGCTTTAGAAAAGGCCAGAACAGAGAAGGACTGCACCTAGAATACTTCATAACATCAGAGAGCCTAAAAGCTGTTTTAAAGGAGTTTTTGCTTCCTTGCATGTACAAGCCTGACCTTAACATATTGTATAATTTTTAGGCAACTATAGCACTTATGAGAGTTGGTTCATCACCATATCCTTCAGGTTTCACAGTTAGAGTGGCCCTGACATCAGCAGGGATATGCTGTCATGAACCTTGAGTAACATGGTGGTAAATAAGTCCAGGAGTCTTTCTAGGGCCATAATTTGACTGTATGTTTATGCAAATTTGGCTCCAAATTCATAAGGCAGAGGACTGTACACAGAACTCTTGCAGGTTACAGCACAGCAGCAGTAGCTGTGTGTGTAAGATCAAGAAAAATCTGATCATAGTGGTTATTTTTTATATTTGTCCTCTGTGAACTGGAATGAAATTATCAAACCATTTCTTTTCAGATACTTGATAACTACCAAGTAATTATTTCAATTACTGCTTACTTGTCATTCACTCTCCTAGCTTGGGCCCAGCCTTTATCCTTTCAGATTTTGTAGTGAATTTAAAAGTTGTTCAGCTCTATAGTTTCTTTAAATTCTCTGCTTCATCAAACAAAACTGTTAAAGTAGAAGTTTCCCTACTTTTTCCATTTAGCCTCTCCCTGAGGTAATCCAAGATGTGAAGAATCACTAGTAGGAATGATAGAACCTTCTCAACATTCACTAAATATTTCTGGTCCTTTTGCTGAGACTTGGTGGCACACACAACAGTCTTTTAGACTGAAGAAAATTATTAATTTTGGATAGGTCAGACTGTTAATAAATAATACTGATACTTAATTCTATCATACCTCTTACAGAAGGGGTTTGCTAAAAACTGCCTGTGAATGCTAAATTGAAGGTATGCTAAGTGATTTCTTCAGACACTGAAAAGGTGTTCACACCCTTTATCTGGACTTGAGGAACAAGTGGAAGTTTTCAACCCAACAAATGGTGAAAGAATGGCTCCTCCAGGGCAAATGGTTCGAAGTGGTAAAGCCGGATTTTGCTTTGAACTGTCTATAAAGGAAGCAGAGGGAGACAAGGCTCACTAGCATCTGTGAATTTGGATCTCTAGGGTTAAAGAAACTGGAGTGAAGCTGCCCTTATCAACTATTTAAATTTAGTGCTAAATCTTTTCCTATCTGCTCCCATCAAGGTGAAATGAGATAATGTTCAGTACACCCTCTGCCAAGGGGGGATTTATTTGGGCAAAGCCAGTTTCCTGAGGAGGAATAAGTATTTTTTGCTGAGGCTCCTTTAAACAGAAACAATCTCTGCTGCCACTTCTTGCTGACATCAGCATAAGATCTGGCTGGTTACAGGAATGAACACATAGATACCTCAATTAGCAAGCCAAGCTCCCTTGGGGCTATAGGAGAGAAAAAAAAATCCCACTCTCATTGCTATCTGTTCATGTCTGCTCCCTGCTTTCATCATGTGCCTTTACCCCTCCTAATCTACTCCCTTGTTCCTTTCCTTGCTTCCTTTTCTGCTATTTGTCATCTTCCTGGTTGTGTTTTCTCTCCTTTATGTATTCCTTCATTCTCCTTCCTGTTTATTTTAATCTTCTTGTCTTTATGTCTGAGATTTGCCTTTCTACCTGGTCTTCTGTATTACGAATTCTGCCTTCTGTCCTTCAAGTTCCTTTTCTGTCATGTCTCACTCTTCTCTTCCCTGATTTTCACTTTCACTGATGCTCTCCCTTTTAGAAGTTGTTTTAAAGTGTTAAAATTTGACAAGAGGTTGAGTTTCCCATTTTTGTGTCACACAGGTGGCAGGCTTCCCATGGAAGTAGTGCCAAAGGAAGAACAGCAGCCCAAAGGAGATTTCACAGTTTACAGCAATATTTAAAGCATTCTGAATATGATTAGGGAATATGGCTGAAAGGCACATAGCTTCTTGGTCCTACATAGCATTTTTTAAAGGCTGTTAGAGAAAAAAATGAAATATTGGAACTAAAGCCTCTAAGCAAGTTCCATGCTTAGTTCAGTGCTTCAACGTGGTTTCAAGACAGCATGCAAACACCTACTGCAATCGCTGGATTCACAAGTGCCATAAGCTTCCTTTGGATCAAAAGTGCTGTTCAATTTTTCTCACTGTAAATCTCTTTTATGAATTCCTTCAGATTTACACTGAGATCAGAATTTGACTTACAGGTATTATCTTTGACTAACAATGGGAAAAGGGTGAATGTGTCTGCATTGTGGGACCAGTAGGAAAAAAGGATATTGCAGATGTACTGATTTTTTCAGATGTAATAGAAGTAATGAATGAACAAACCAACCTTCTGTCAGAAAAAATCACACAAAGATGATTAGTCCTTGAGAAGAATACCTTTTCTGTGTGTAGCAAAAAGCATATTTCACTGCTTATAATTATATATAGACACATACAAACACAGAGACATGGGTACTTAAACATTCAAGAGAATTGCAAATTTTTCCTGAAAGGTATTCTATATCAGCTCACTACATTTTCATTATGAAATATTCTGAGGTAAGAGATCTCCATGAGAAACCTCATGAGTCCCTTTTCTCCCAATTTTCACATTTTTCTAGGTAAGGAAGATAAAGATAAATTGAATAGAAATGCAGCATGTATGAGTGCTGGTAAGAGATCTCACTTTTCTTTTTTGGCTTGGAATTATTTGCTTGGTCTCAGTTTGCCCAAGATTATACCCTTCATGGCATAATCCATGTCGGTATCTTCTGCCTCCAGCTCCAGTGTTACATTTCCTTTTTTCCTTTGTTTTTTTTTTTTCCCCTCCTGCTTTTAATTAAATTGAATACAAAATACAGAACACACAAAACAAAAAGGAAGAAAAAAGAACACGTCTGTGTGGATTCAGAATCAAGGCCAGGTGAGGAAGCTTCTTCCCCGAGGAGAAGACAATTTCTTTGCCACTGTGCTAAGATTATTGCAATGCCAATATCTCTAAATAACCATGCACTGCATCTTACCACCCTTTCGTCCCTCTCCCCATCCTTCTGCTTGGACTTGTACTGTTGCCAAATGCAGGGCTGGACTGTATAGACTCAGTATTGCATAAAAGTGTTTTGCAGAGCTTTTTTTTCAAAATAAATTTGAAATATTAATTTCAAAATTAATATATAAATGAGACAAAGAAAGAAAAAGTGAAGTTCTTTAATTAATGTGGAGTGTATCCTCAGGCTTTGCCTGTAGGTTTAGTGCACTGCTTACAATGAGCCTATTGCACTGACAGGTGGTCTAGGGCTGGAAGAAGCAGAAATCTCCCAGGGGAACCTGCCAGTTGACACGGATCGGTGCTGATTCCTCCTATTAGGTAATTGTTCAGGTAGAAGATTCTCCAAATTGTTCAGAATTCAAGAAAAACATGTTAAAACAAAAGACTATTGAACCTTGCAGTGCTGCTATTTTTAACATGGCTTAAACCTTTAAAAAAGTGCCATGGAAAAAAATACTGCAATTATCAAGATGATCATCACAGGTCACCATCACTGGAAGTTGAACATTGAGATCAGATGACTTCTTCACAAAGCAGCTACTCCACGGGGTTTGACTGGGGCTGTCAAGTTTGCAAACGACTCTGAGGCTGCATGGCTAATGCTGCAAAGGCACACCACTGATGCAAAACTCTGCTCCCAAGCTAAACTGCTGCTCTCTGGCTAGGATAGGAAAAAGGGCATGTAATTACACAAAAGGAAGTTTGAAAAATGATAAATTTTGTTACAAGCTGAATATGAGTCAACAATGTGCCCTGGAAGCCAGGAAGGCCAACCATGTTCTGAGGTGCAGCATTGCCACTGAGGCAAGGGAGGGGATTGTCCCCCTCTGCTCTGCACTGGAGCAGCCTCACCTCGTGTACTCGGGGCAGTTTTGGGAGCCACAATGTAAGGAAAATATAAAGCTATCTGAGAGTGTCCAAAGGAGGGCAGCAAAGATGGTGAAGCACCTTGAGGGGAAGCCATGTGTGGAGCAGCTGAGGTCACTTGGTTTGATCAGCCTGGAGGAGGCTGAGGGGAGACTTCATTGCAGTCTACAATTTCCTCATGAAGGAAAGTGGAGGGGCAGGCACTGATTTCTCCTCTCTCATGACCAGTGACAGGACCTGAGGGAATAGCCTGAAGCTGTGTCAAGGGAGGTTTAGGTTGGATATTAGAAAAAGGTTCTTCACCCAGAGGGTGGTTGGGCACTGGAACAGGCTCCTCAGATCACACCACCAGGCCTGACAGAGGGCAAGCATTTGGACAACATTCTCAGATATATGGTATGATTCTCAGGGTGTCCTGTGCAGGTCCAGGAGTTGGACTTGATCATCCTGATGAGTCCCTTACAGTTCCTCATACTCTATGATTCTATGATTAATTCTGCATCAGAGTTATCATCTGTAGCTGTTACACACACTTGACTAACCCTCAGAATGCACTCCTACAGCCCTACAAGGAAATCTTCAAAGAAACCCTGAGATCAAGGCAGTGTAAGCACAAGCTTTAAGTCAGCTTTGAGTGACAGTTTCTGATTTATGCTTTCAAACATAGCAACCAGATCTCTGTCTGTTTGTTCATTACCACTTGCAAAATAAATAAGGACATGCAGTGCCTTAATGTATCTATTCCAGAATAAAGTCTTTATACATAATCTATTAACTGATATAGTTCAGAGAAGAACTGCTCTTTCCTGAAGACTGGATTTATGAAAAGACTGCCTAGAATCTTCTATTTTTAATTAATTGCAAATTGTGTAGCATTCCAGACAACTCTAATGTCCAAATTTGTTCTCACCAAATCTATATAGCTACTACCATTTTCATATAAATCTTGATAAATACTGCTAAGAATTAAGTGTTGAAGGTTCTTTTAATGATATCAGTAGAATATATAGTAAAGGCATTTCCCTTATCCTTGAGGAAGTACTTAAGTGGATAAAGTAATTAATAATGTGAGATACTAGCTCATATATTAACAACAGAATATTTGTCAGCTGCACATGTAAGAAGATTTCAAACAAATTCAGGAGTTTTAGACATAGTTGAATGGTTTGAAAGAAAAACAAAATCCTATAATTGGATTTATTTGTTGGAAAAAAAGCTATTTCACAGTTAAGAAGAGAGATGTGTATCTGAAACTCTTTAGCTATGTCTCTCATTAATGTGCAATAGAATGCACTAGATACTGTGCTTGGGTTAACCATCACACTTTTATGTGAGCTGTTTGAACTGTACACTTAACTCCAGATAAGACTCTGTCCCTGCATAACTGGGAGAAGATAACCAACTATAGCAGACATACATAAGAAGCAGCTCCACAGGAAAAAATGGATTGACTTTGTCTTCATTTGGTAACTTCAGGAGGTCAAATACAAGAGAAGTCATGAAGCTTCAAAGTCTAAAAAGTGTGTGTATTCTAAGAGCTGTTTGTTCTGTCTTCTTAGGAGTCTGCCTGGGACACCAGCCAGAATAGCACTGCAACAGCACCTGACAGATAAAATTAAAGCATGAATCATAATCCCTCTGGTCTGCCAAACTGAGCTTTATTCAAGTTGTAGCTTTAAGATAGATTACAGTTTGATGGCATGTCCTGAAGCTAACTATCCCTTAATTTCAAATGGTGCTGTGAGAAGGTTGGGTATTGGCACTGGGGTACAGACGCGGGTTTGTGTGATGAGAATTGAGTGAAGGGAGTTCAAAATCGTAATGGTTTCTGTTGTGTAAATTTAAATGAAATATCAGCTGGATATTTGCCAGGATGAGATATCATTCTGACAGAGCAGAACACTCAAGTATATTGAGTGAGCTCTTTGGACTTGTCTAAAAGAATAAAGGGCACTGTAACACTCAAGGCAGAGAAAATGTGGAATGCTTCAAAAACAAGCACTCAAAATAGCATTGATAATAAATTATTTAAATGGAATTTGGAATATGGAATTCTTGATGTTTGGAGTCATTTTCTTGGATATGAAGAAGAAGGGCAGCAGACCAGACATGGAAGAAAGCCCATTATATGGCAGAAGGGTATTATTTTCATCAATGCTAGCATTATTAATAAGCTTATCTTCCAAAACAAGTCTACTTAATCTATAATCTTTGAAGCTATAGAATTGGTTCGGTTCCACAGTACGTATCATCCTTATGATTTTCATTTTAGACACTGTAGCAATCAAAGGGTGATATACCTTCAAAGAGTAATATGATATAGGGTGAAGTTCAATTTAGCATGCTGGTAATGGACAAAGCACTGGGATTTTTCAGTTGGCTTGACTGGGACAAGGGATGGACATACAGATTAATCAGATTCTTCAATCATCAGATTACCTTCATATGCATGACTGAATATAGGCTTATTTAAAATAAACAGTTTGTAATTGCCAAACTGCCTGCTTTATTAAGACTAATAAAAAAGACTAATGCAAACTAAGAGGTTTTGTCTCTGTGCCTAGATTTGTATCTCTTAACAATTTTTGTAATCCATTGATCAAAGGATAGTATAGAAACAAAACAGATTATTCTGTTTATAATTCAAAGCATTCCTACATTTGAGATATCAACTTACAAAAATAAAACATCTAGCAGACTTCAGTGCAAAAATATGCATTTACTTTTAGTCTGATTGGTAATGTCCATTAAGGACCTGACATTCAGTTCATTGTTTGCAGATACAATCAAATCTGTGAAAAAGTAGAGCCTGATTTTGATAACAGTAGCCATCAGTAGCTGCAGTTGGTATCTTTTCCAGGATTACTTTCAGTTAAACTATTGATATACAATCTTAATATTGACTCCAATTTAACACTGATTTTTGTCTGAGAATTTCTTCAAAAAGTTTTTACATGTGAATATTTAACGAGAAAGCCTGTGAGGAAACCCAACAAGAAGACACAACAATGGTACCATAATACCTCACAAAACCTGAAGATATAAATGCAGAATCTCAGCTCATCTGAAAAATACCTGAAGTTTTGAGCCAGAAGAGGAGGCTCAGGGGAAACTTCTGCTCTCTACAACTGCCTGAAAGGAGGCTGTAGTGTTGTGGGGCTCAGCCTCTTCTCCCAGGAAACAAGCAGTAAAACAAGAGGAAGTGGCCTGAAGTTGCAACAGAGAAGGTTTAGATTAGACATTAGGAAAAATTTCTTCATAGAAATGGTTGTCAATAATCCTTGGAACAAGCTGCCCAGGAAAGTGGTAGAATCACTATCCCTGAAAATTTTCAAAAAACTTGTGTGGCCACAGCTCTTGAGGACATGGGTTGGTGGTGAATTTGTTGTGGTGCTAGGTGATGGTTGGACTTGATGATCTTAGAGGTCTTTTCCAACCTTAATGAATTGTAGCAGAGATGTGGGATAAAGACTGGCAAATGACAAATTTCTGGAGTGACTGGTTTTGGTTTTTATGTTTTCTAAGTTAAAAATTAGTTAAAACATTTTATCTGTAAATTGCCAGAAAAAGTGCTGTACTTGAAGCGTAGGTGATGCATACTATGACACATCCTTGGTGAGGCATCCTACAATCCATACAAAAGGATCTTGAACTTTGATGTGTACAAAGCAAGTAAGTTCTGAATCATTCTCTCAGATCTCTATATGAAGACACATACTAGAATCACACCAGTACTCTATGTTCCTTACAGTACATTGAAAGTCTGGAACTGTGAGAAAAAAAATAATTCACCTGTGGTGATGATTTTACAGATTATATAAGCTTTCTCTGATGTTCAGAAGTTGCAAAAAAGGGTTGTCAGAGTAGGCATAGTTAGGATGATCTCTAACAGCATGCTGCCGTTTTCAGTATGAAGTCCTCAGTAAAGAGCTTGGAAGAATTATTTCTGGCCAGTTGAATCACAGTGTCTTAGATGTGCTGATGAATGGTGTTGCTATACAAAACCTCTGAGTTCAGAAAAACCTTAAAATGTCTGTTGCCAGTGTTATCAAAGATGGGAAGTATTGTAAAGTTAATCTTACCCATATAAAGACGAACAGCAGGAATATCAGTGATCATATGAGCATGTCACAGCTGTACCTGGACAGTGGGAAAGCCAGGGAATTAAAAGCAAGAGACAATAAGTTCCATAACATTGTCTAGATGAAACTTTTTTTTTTTAGTGTGGTGTTTTGTTTCATTTTTAATTAGCAAGGAAGAGGGTTCAGAGAGCCCCAAAGCCTACAGCTCCAGGGACATTGGGCCTGGAAAAGGCATGCCAAGGAGAACACGGCATTACAGCAATATTCCTTCTTCCACATCATTCTTATCTGTGCCACCCATGGAATCTGGAACCATCCTAAACTCCAAGATTCAACCTAAACAATTAGGTTTAGGGTTGGGTTCAGACAACTGGCAGGCATGCAGCTCCACAGACACTGGGGCCTGAAAAGGGATACCAAGGTGAGCACGACACTGCACCTACACTGCTCCTTCCACATTTTCTAATCTGGGCATGTCATTGTACCTGGTACATTGGCCTCAACCCCAAGATGCCATTAGGGTCAAGGGGTAGGGTTAGGGTTCAGAGAACTGCAAAGAAAACAGTTCCAGGGACTCTGGGTCTGAAAAAGGCAACACAAGGAGAACATGCACTGCACCAACATTGCTCTCTCCACATCTTTTTCTGGGCCAGCCATGGTACCTGAGGCCTCAGTTTCAACCAAAAGCCACAATTAGAGTTAGGATAAGCATTCAGAAAACCACAAAGAATTCCACAACAGGGACACTGAGGCTTGAAAAGGCATGCCAAGGAGCGCACAGAACTGCACAAACACTGTCACTTCCACATGTTTCTTATCTCAGTCATCCATGGTACTTGGGGTCTCAGCCTATACCAAAAACCACCATTATGGTCAAGGGGTAGGGTTTGGGTTCAGAGAACCACAATGTTTACAGCTCCATGGACACTGGGGCTGGAAAAGGCATGGCAAGGGGAGCGCAGCAATGCGCTCTCCACATCTTTCTTATGTTGGCCACCCATGATGCTGAGGGCCTCAGTTTCAACCCCAAGTCTCCATTAGGTTTAGAGTTATGGGTTCATGTCCCCTCCAGGGACAGTGGGAGTGGGAAAGGCATATCAAGGTGAGCCCTGTGCCAACATAGCTTACTTCACATGTTTGTAATCTTGGCCTCCTATAGCACTGGAGACCTCACTTTCAGACCTCCTACACATTTAGGGATTACATGAGTCTTCCATAATCCAAGACGCTTTATGTACAAAGTATATCAGTTTAGTTTTTTATTTTCTTGGGAAAAAACTACTAGCTCCTATGCTCCTTTAGTAGATACATTTTTTTTTTTTAAAACAGAATATTATACAGAGGGTAGCAACTCTATCTTTTCTCCTGTTGCATATGAAATATTTTATACAGACAAATGTGATTTCAGAGTCATTCTTTGTGTTTGAAATCAAATAGAGGTAGAAGAATCAGAGCAGTTGTAAAAGTAGTAATACACTAGATTGTTTTAGTTTTTTGTAGGCTGTCCTTGCAACATGTAAGTTCCCAGACTCATGGCAACATTCTCCTTTACTCCAGCCTGGCTTGACACTCAACTAGGAGCTGATCACTGGAGCTTAGTCTGCTATGTTCCTTCAGTGAACCAGCTGAGAACCCTTCTTTTGGTAGTTGACAGGGTCAAATTTACTGCCTGGATTGATTCACAGACTTTATTTCAAGATAGCATTATGTGTTTACACTGAAATAAACAGTGGGCACAGGTTCATTCTTGTTTAAACTTGCTTTGAGGTTGTTTACATATGTTCCTAACTCAGCCCTGGAGCTCTTTGAATTCTTGTCTGCCTGCCGCTGTAAATCTTCAGTGACTCCTGAAATCCAAGCACTCACTCTGGATTTTGAAGAGGTTTAAATGGATGTAGTCTTGTCAGTTTTATCTTGTTTGGGTTTCCTTTTCCACCTGAAATAAAGTAAGCAGACGGAATCTCAAGTCTTCTGAGAATAACCGCAGGGAAGTTGTTTTCCGTGGGTGTGCAAAAACAAGCTAGAGGATAATTTGGAATTTATTGCTGCTGAGTCTGGAGTAATTGTACCACTTCTTAGCAGCCTGAGGAGGCTTGGGGAAAGCACACATTAACATGGAAACTTTGCTAGAAAAACGAGCCACATCAAACAGGTCAGTTTCCACAAAAATTGCTGATGTGGAAATAACAGACAAATCATTAGTTTTCTGGATTATATTAAACTATGTGTGGATTAAGTTGTATCAACCCCCCCCAAATTTACAGCTTCTCTGTTTAGAATCCCGTGTTAATGGATATGAATACACACATTAAGAGTGAGTTGTTTATTGATAGCCAAAGCATTCCAACATAATTATAGCACTCCACGGTCTTTCTTAATGGATAGTGTTAATTTTGGAGTCTATCTGTGTTAGAAATCACTCACTGTATTAATAGATGCCAGCTGTGAGATAAGCCTCTGACAGCTTCTTAAAAATACTGTTATTCATTCACACTGACTTCATGTGTAGCTAATCATTGCATGGTTTTGCATTTGTTGCCAAAAGCTAAAAAGAAAACCACCACTTCACTTTACTATTGTAAATATTTAACTGATGAAGTATAAAACATTCTCTGGCTTGGTCTTGTTCTCTGCCACATGAAATAATATTTAAAAATAATCCTTCTTTCCTGTTACATTTGTTTGAGGAAAAAGTTATAATAGAATGTCTTACCGACTCTGCAGCTTCACATAAAATTTCTCATAGAATCTTTTAATGTGTAAAATCACCTGAAGAAAAATTTTAATGCAAGTACTTCTGAAGAGCAAACGGTAACTGATCTTGCTGTTTCACAATCACTTTATGCAAGCTAATTGTAGGCTGTTGCCCAAGCAACATTCCCTTTTCCCTGCCCAGTGGTCTGTTCCTCTCTCCCTCATGCATTGGCTGCCTTAGGGACAGGGCAGGGCATGGGGAGCTGGATCACCTTGTCAGGCTGACTGTAACCACTCTGCTGGGTTTTCTGCAGAGTTCATTTTCTCTGCTCTGATCTGTGAGCTAGTCCAGCTCAGCCCACAGCTGTTTGATTGGAAACAGCGGGAGCCTGCAACCAGAGGCAAGAAGGAGAGAGCTGGCCCCTTCTCTCTAGGCTGCAGCGACTCAGGCTTCATTGCACACAAGTCAGCAACATAAAAATAGGTAACCTCAGCAAAAGGATGACATTGGAGGTTGCACTGAAAATCAGTCAAAACCCCCAAATTGTTCTAACAACAAAAAGGATGAATCTGACCTATGATCAAAAGACGGAAAAGCCTCCAAACAGGCAACTTACTGGGAAGTGAAAAGCTCTTTGTAGTTTATCACTTAATTAATAGCAGAGACATAAGTGGTACTTCACAGAGACATGACTTGATTCCTGGCACTCACAACCTAAGCTCTCACTCTGTACATTGCAAGACAGAGGCACAGAGACCAGCTTACATCATGGGGTTGCAGTCCTAGAGGATCAGATACCATACTAAATAATTAAACATGATAACGGGAGAACTGACCCAGACAGTAACTAGCCACATCTACATTAACTTACAAGACTAAAACCATACTATCTCACAGCTTGTTAATGCTAGAAGCTAGGGTCCTGCTTTCCCAGGGTTTTTTTCCTGGCTGTGTGGCCCCACCTTTCCCATTTTTTCTGTCACTGTCTGATCCATGGGCGAGCCAGGTAAGCTCTCTAGGTAGTTTTCTGTCAGCTCAGCCAGCAGATCCCAAAAATTGTGGGACCATGTGAGAAGTTAGAAGAACCAGAGAGACTGGCAGAGTGGAAACCATCCCTCTGTGAACAACTAGGCATCCTATTGTCTCCGCTGTAATGGGAATCCTCCCCAAAACCCCTCAAAGCACTAATTATTTGCATTCAATTGATAGCATTAGTGACAGCTATATGCAGCTACAGTTGGTTATTTTTTACTTTAAAAACAAAAAAAAATATCACAGGATAATTCATGTTAGAAGGCTATCAAGAGGTTTCTGGTTCAATCTGATGAAAGTACGGAAGTCAGAATGATTTGCTTAGGTTTTTGGCTTTTTTCCCCCTCAAAAATCATTCTCTTTATTTGAGAAGTTGCACAACTTATATAAAGTTTGTTGTATTTTCCAGGGAAAGGCCTTTCCTCTGTCACAAGAGCATCTAATGTAGCTTTAGGGAGAGAACAAAATGTCCACTGTCCATCTGTTTGGGCTGCTCAGGTGTCAGTGGAAGAGCACGTTGGAAATGCCCATTTGCAAACAGTGCACTGGGCACACTTTTATCCTCCTCCATCAGGAGGAATCAGTTCATAGGTAGTGTTTCTTAAGGTCTGCTGAGAGAGTTATGAACCCCCTGGGAAGCTTTACTTTCCCTAACCATTTCAATCTGAATGAAGCAGGTGAATGAAGCCTCCTGCTCACCCAGTCCAACCTGGAATGATTTCATTCCAACCCTGGAGGTGGATGGCAGGCTCAGACAGTGAGTACCAGAGAACAGGAACATTTCCTGGGGAAGGGGTGGATGACCATGAACTGCAGGGAGAATAAATATTCACCTCAGCACAGCTAGATCTGGAAAAGCATAGCTGTCAATAACGTGGGACACACATACATGGCTGTATCTTCTTTAAAATGAATTTTTTTTTAAATAAAAAAAGCACGAAAATTTATACACTATTATGTGGGTAGCAAAGTCAGCCACCCAAATATCAGATGCCAGGTGACTACACGACCTTGACTCAGTCCCCTGTGCAAAGTGCAGTATCAGCATGTGTTGTTCCTCCATGGGATCTCCATCTGGTTCAGTGCAGAATACAGATGAAAAAAGACTAACAAGGGGATCTTAAACTTGCTACTTTCTAACATTCAAAAGCTTCACCTTGGCCCTTATATGCTTATTAATAATCCTGTAATGTAGAGGGTAGCATGCAGTATGCATGATGTGTGGACACACATGTATACTTTGAAGAAAGTTCTTACCTGAAAGAAAAGTAAAAATGTCTTGAAAAAAACAGTAAAAAATTATTAATGATGAAATTTGACTTTATCTCTTTCTATAATTCATGTTAACTCTGGATTTACAAGGCAATGTTAAACAATTTATATAGGAAATAGTAAATTGACTTATCATAGCTAATGTAAAACAAACATAACCAAGCTTGGATGTGACTGTATGAACAGTCACATGGGGAGAAAATCTAGGCAGCTGCGTTCAAATAACTCTTATTGTCCCGAAGGTGAACATATAAGAGAATGGCCTAAGGCCACTGAGGGCCAGACCCTCTGCACTTCACAAGATGCAATATTGAGAAAGCTGAGATGATGCAAAAGGTTGAGAGGAGAGCTCACATACAGTGGCATCTTTTGGTACTAATCCTGCCCTTTTTCCAACTTTCTTAACTCCTTCAGGGATTTTTGTTATTGTTGTTGTTTTCTTTGTTTGCTTTTTTAATTTTTGTTTGATTTTTTCCCTTCTCCCAGAGTCTGAAGTAAATTCCAGAAGCCATCATGTGCATAATATCAGCTGTATTAAAATCTTTAATTGTTTAGGACTCATAGATATTTTCAGATAAAATTTCTTACCCTCCTGTGATTCTTGTGAAAGGCCAAGAAATCTCTAGAATGGACTTAAAGGTGGGAAATCTCTGCAACATACTGAGTTCAGCAAAGCTGTTGTCTAGCCTCCTGTCTCTTTACTGTCTTGTGTTGCCTTTGTGAATGAGCTACAGGGACTAGATATATTGGCTCTTATTTTGTCCCCTAATTCCTATTAAGAAGACAAGGGAATTATGACTGCTTGGTAACAACAGACCTTGGACAAAGAAGTACAGTGGGAACATGAACAGGAGGTTTTCCATTGGTTTTGTGTGATCAAGATTTACACTACTGTTTTTTAAAAATACATAATTAATTTCTAAATGTCCATACAATTAAAGGGCCAAAAGGTGCCTGCATTTAATCAGAAAAACACACACAAAAGAGAAACACTGTAAAATATGACAGACCTTCTGACATAAATGTCTTTAAAAATACTATTTTAATTCAGACCAAGTGTTTGTCAATTAAGAGCATTAACTAGGGACACAGTCATCCTAACTGGTATATGCATTCATCCATAGACGTAGCCTGGAGGGGTGGTGATCAATTATTCATACACCATTTTATGCTGCCTCCACCTTTCATAGCACATCATCAACCAGATTGTGATCAGGAGCAAATATCTGAACAGGAGCAAATGAGAAAACAATATTTTTCAGTTGAACCTGAGTGAGATTTTAATTTCTTCAGTAAAAGCTCTCATCAGTCACTAGATAATGGAAGATGCATGAGCCTGGTTCCTTCTGTTCTTCAAAAAGAGCTGAGCTGGTAGTTTCCCATTCTCCAAATATCCCATATGCTTTAGCATTCAAACCTCTCAGAATTCTGCCTCTTCCATCACATTTATTGTCACCTCCTCCTCCCCCAAGCCTTTACTGCTGGTCCAGCAGCATATTGATAGAGAGCAGCATATTGATAGAGAACAACTCTCCGTGTGTGCTTTTCCAGTTTTGAAGCTGCATAAGAGTGCAGACAAAAATGCTGCTCCAGCTGAATATGATGAAAGCATTGAGGTCACCCCCACACATCCACCAGTTTCTTCCCCGTTGTCCCCACCTACCTTCAGCTCAGATCTCTTGGGCAACCCCAAAGCAAACTACCCTACTGAAAACCTGTTTATCTTCTGTTGGGTCAGGGAAGCCGATTCATCCTGAGGTTGCATAATCCCTTGACGTGATATAAGGAAAACAACAGGGACACACATGGGAGTGGGAACATGAAGACAGGAATGCTGCCATCCTTGGTGGCAGCCCGCAGTTGTAGAAGATTAAGCACAGCATGAAACACTCCTGGAGAAGAATGCGTTGACCACAATTTCTCTACTGAAAGAAAATAACATTATAACAAGGTAACATAAGCTACTTCCTACTCTTTTTGAGTTCTTTAGTTTGCTTTTCATTTCTCAGCTGGAGACACAGTCTATGCACTTCAGAAATGAAATACATGTAAGAACTCCTTCAAATTAAAAGTGAATTTATTTGGCTTTTTAAAAATTTTTTCTTGAACTATCACAAACACATTCCTGAATGAAATTATGGAGGACACTTTCTGTACTCATTCTCTCACTAAGTTATTTATACTTCATGCCCTTGCCTTTCAGCACTAGGTAGGCTCTACAATATATTTTTTTGTGTAGCAAACAGCTTTTTTTCCCCTTATGACAGGAAAAACATACCAGAGATCATTATAAAATAATCAAGATCATTAATCCTACTCTTCTCCTGGGGGACCTGCCTTGCATTTCTGTTGCTCCAAGGCATTCATCACTCAGAAGTGCATATTCAGCATTTTCACTTTTTATTTCTTGTTGTCTTGGGTAATATCAGTATGGAGTAGGACACCTGGGTGAAATTGCAGTATGTTTTAATCTTTCACTCTCTCTGAGGAGGTTAGGGAAAAAAGCACCATGACTTGAGAGGCAGCATATTAGCTGGTCTTTTTGTGGGTAATTATTGTTATCTGCATTGTTAGGTACATTTGCCTATCACCTGGAAAAGGCCTGGCAGACTCAAAACGGAGTTCAACATTTGGGAAAGAAAATGTGTTCTACCATGAAATTAAAATGAACTGGTACCTCTCTAAGGAGCTCAGTAGCACTGTAAGAGGTAAACTGTGTAGTTCTTCCTTTTGAGTTAATAATCATGCCTAGACCTAAATAAGTAAATCTATTAGGTAACTAAACTATGTTCTGGGTCAAATTAAATGCAGAACTAAAAGAAGCAATTCACAAGGAAACATCTGGGCCACAAAGGTGCCTCAGTATGCATAGTTTCTACTCCAAAACAGTCACCTAATTTCTGGTATCACTTAAGTCAAATATAAATGATCATTGAAAACTGGAAAAAATGGGCAGCTAGGCTGGTCTCACAAGACCCACCAAGCAGCACTTCTCCCCTGTAGGGAACACTTCACCTTCTGGAGTGACTGTACAGCCTGTCAGTGATGTGTAGCATGTAGCTGCAATGTTTTGTGGGAAGCAAAGCATTCACAAGCCTGGCCCTGTGCTTTGCCATGCCATGACCCACAGCCCTTCCAGGCCCAAGCACCATCACATCTGCTAATGCAGGGCAGGAGCCTGCAGCAGACCCACAGCTTGCCCCTCTGCTCCCTAAACGGTTTGATTTTCTTCCCGGTATCTTCAACAATAAGCTGTAGAGCACTGTTGGGAAAGAGGGCTATTAAATAAATAAAAGCTGGCAATAAACAGCCTGCTTTTAAGCAGGAAACTATGTGTCATCGAGCTTCTCGCTTATGTCAGGGAAGAGAGGAGTGAAGGAGAGGTGATAATGACAGGGACTGCCTCCAGGGAGGGAGGTGGAGACAGCATTGAAGGAGGTGGAGAGCTCAGATTGAGGCAAAGGGAGAACAGGAATACAGTACAATAAAATGATCACAGTGGAAACAAATAAAGGACAAGCAAAAGAAGAATTTACTAGCCGTGAAACAAAGCAGAACCACTGGAACTTTCAGAGCTATAAAAAGGAAGAAATGAGAAAAAAGTATGAACACATCCCAATTTCTAAAACAGGCACACGTTAGCACACTTAGGGAGAAAATATAATAGGGATGCTTTGCTCTTGTCTGTCTCTTTCTCTAATCTAGCCACCAGTGTGCCCACGTTCTCATGCAACATGACTGTAATTATAAGTTGTGCTCTATCAAAGCAGGACCTGGAAATTTTCATCTTATTTCTCTGCAATATGTGTAGGGCTGAAAAACAGTTAAAGCATTAACTCTTCTCATCTTACCACATTGTTATTAGCATCATGATTCTGTACATAATGAGAGTGTCTGGGTTTCCAGTGAGTAGGGCCTGATAGTATCACACAATTAGATAAGAAATGTAATGAACAAGTCCAACACCTCACACAGATTTACTGTCTCTTGGTATCTAATGGAAATTGCTTGCAGTTGCCTTGTTTTTAAATGATGATCCCACAAAAGACTCTTTCCAACAAACGAAAAGTCTTGAAATGTAAGAACATACTTAAAGAGCCCTTTTTTTTCAGTTTTGTCACTTATTTGTGCTCAAGAGTCTGTTTCTCATTTTTTCTTTCCCCCACATGCTGATAAACTTCATGTTGACAGACTGAAGGAGCTCAACACAAACAAGTCATGAAAGTATGGATTTCAGCTTTGGCATTTACTACATCGGCAACAGATGTCTCCCCCAACCACTTCACCAGAGCACCAGTGGCCTGTTGTAAAGGAATATAAACCCAAGCAAAGATAGGGTTGTCCTCAATCTAAAAACACTGAAGTATTTTATAAATCTGATATTTATAGTGATGGCAGGTTATTGATGCTTAGAGGAGCATCACAGCTAGAGGCATAATGGAACTTTTCTGCGGTTGTGGGAAATACAGTCTATGGCCCCAGGCTTCAGCATAGCCTTAAAAGACAGAGGACAGTTATTAGCTTTGAAGATCTTATAACTTGCCTCCAAGGAAACGAGTCTTGTTTTGCTAGAGAGGAGCTTTGAAGACAAAAAAAACCCCAAACAAACAGCCCCCCTCCACAAACCAAAGCAACTCACCCCACCCAGCTTTAAAGGCTCACCTTCTGATATGTTAAAGTGTTCATGAACCAAACATCAGTTCTACCAATCTCTGCGAAACAGATACAGAATTTCCTGAAAACTTAGATCACACAGGAAAAAATGGTCAGGTGTATAAAACCAGATGTAGGAGTTTTGGTCTCATTTTTATCTGGAACCCTTATTAAAATATTCTGCTAGCTATCAATCATCTTGCTATTGTCCCCATAGGACAAAGACACAAGCCTTGTGCACAGACCAGTTCAGCTGGTGCAGCCTATGCCAGCATGGAAGAAGCACAGGGAGAAGCAAGGGCTGGGCAGAAGGTACTTGCAGAGGTCATCGAAGGTAACTGATTAGCTCAAGAGCAATCAGGAAAGGAAGAGCTATTCTTATGCCCATTCAATATTCAGCAGTATCAGATGAAAAGCCAAGACAGCTGGTGTCCTATGATGCTCATTATTCACAAGTTTTCACAAGCATATTTTCCATTCCACCATCCAAGGTTTTAAAGAGAGTATAAAACATTATTTCATTCACAACAGATCTCCTCAGAACCCCCCTCAGTACATCTCATCACTTTGTCTGTGAACTGCTGAAAGCAGCTTCCCGCCAAATTTTTCACTTGGGTTGCAGTAGGACCATTTATACCATGTTGTTACTATGTCACAATAGCACAAACCTTAATGCAGTCAAGATAAACGGCATCTACCACATCTCTTTCACGTGTAAGATCTACATCCTTGCACAAAAAGACATTAGATTGAATAGAGTCTATATTGATTTTGTTTTACATCTCACCTCTTTGCTTGATAATTTTGTTCCCAGATTTTTTTTTTAACCATGAGTCTGAAATTCCTCAGCTCCCACTTTTTAAAACCAGAATCTGAGCGTATACTTGTACATGCAAATTCTCAAAGACAGCTTCTAAAATTGCCTAGGTTCTCTATGTACTCTGCAAGGCCCAATCTCTTTAACAATATCTAACCAACTGAAGCATGCCCTACCCCTTTCTTTCCCAGCTGTAGCTTGCACTCCGATGGATTGTTACTAGCATTGAAGTTGGTTTTGATAGTGAGGGCCCATTCCGCCAAGGATGAAACACCTCTGCCTTTCCAGCTGCTGCACTGAAGACTCCTCCCTGTTGAAGGGTAGATCCACTTGCTCTCTGGGTTACCCTTTCTATAAACATACTCCTTGTTTTTTGATATTTGTACAACATGCATCATTGTTTCTCATTTGATAGGCTGATCTTTTGATTTTCCTCTGTATTCTTGTGCTAATTACACTTAGCAAATGGGTCAAGGTTTCCCCCCCTTTTTTTTTAAAACAATTGCTGAAGATTTCATAAACTGGGTTCGTAGTTCGCTCCTAATTTTATGCCACTTTGAAGTAGTTTGCAACAGTGCCTTTATCACTGCTTTTTCAAAGAACTGCCTAATTTGCTTTTGACTACTTCCCAGGAGCTCCAACTTCTCATTTCTCACTGCTTCAGTTCTGTTGTGACTCTATTTGAAAATTAATGGGATCAATGACAATTTTACTAAGTGAAACATGAGCCCACTGTCTCTGGATGACGCAAGGAGGCTGGGAAACCAGTAGGAGTGAATGACCACAGTGAATTGTCTGGCGTTTCTCCTAGCAAGGTGGCTTCTTTGCTTCATATGACTTTTCTGTTTCTTAACAAATTATTCATGCCATGTAAATGATAGGAATCAGTATACTAAGACTCCTCCTAGTCTCTCAGTTCCCTCCTGTAACTGAAATTTGAGTTGAAATGCAGTTTCCCTAAACCACTATTCAATAGTGCTACTAAGAAATATGAACATTTGGGAAACAGCATTACTGTAGACCTATAGAAATATAAATCAAAATATGGAATAACCATCTGCTGCTTGGCTTCTTTTTACTAAAAGGGACATCAAACTTATTTTTGTTTCTAAGTGAATTGCAGTACAATAGATAAATGCATAAGACAGTATCTTTGAAGTCATGTACAAATATTACAGAGATTCCTCGCCACACTGCTTTCTATTTTAGAAATGAAGATACGATTCTAAAGTATTTTCTGCCAAACATCAGCAGATTCCCACAATGAACTCTGAAACCCTTAAAAAGGAAGAGGGGAAAAAAGAAAGAAAAAGTAACAGAACATCTAATAAGCCTTTTAAGATAGCAACATAAAAAATACTGCCTGTCATAATACTGTGGCACAAAATACATATTTTAAAACCATATATCAATGAATAATGCACTTATCACTCAGACTGGAGGCATGTATGAAACTCATACTTGAGTATTCCCCAAAGGAATAAGTCTAGACATTTGAAATATAGTTTCTTGGCCTCTCTCATCAGCTGAAGCCTAAGTATGATATATACGTCAACAAAAGTGGCAGCAAACATTAACCTGTGTGATTCATTGCTGGTTTTGCTACAATTAATTTAATAATGACCACGTATATTTTAATAATCTCAGTGAATTCAATTTAACTCATTCATATTATGTGAAGGAACTATACCAAATACATTGCGAGAAGAGAGAGAAACAGAGATGACAGGAAAGTTCCCAGTCAGGAGATTTTGGAATTAATTTCTTGTGCCTTAGTCATTATTAGTACAAGTAATTTTAGAACAAAACATAAGACAAACTTTCATTATTAGTTGTTCACTTCAGCTTGCTAGGGTTGTTTCCATTTTAAAACATTTTATATTTTTCTGATTAATTAAAAAATAAATGGGCTAAGTAAGACAGAAGATAACAGAACCACTCACATTACCAGCAGCTTACTGAAGGAAAAACCTGAACAAGTCAAGGTTCCTTCAGTTGAAAACCTAGGCCTTTATTTAAGCAGTAAATTTAGTCAATGACAATAAAAGTGGAAAAGTAATTGGACAGGATAATTAAATGAAGGGCATAGCTGGAAAGTAACATTGTTTTTTAAGAAAAGCAGGTAAAGTATAGTTACAATGAGGCATCCTGAAGCTGGTCTGCAGACTGGATATCAACACATAAAAAACCACAGAGCAGAAATCTATAGATCTGAGAGTCAGAAATCTAGGGAGGAAATCTTCATTATTGGCAGAAGAACCAATGGCATGTTATGAAAAAAGAAAAAACCTTCAGTATAAATCATAACAATGGTGAAGAGAGACAGGAAGACTTTGTCATGCCAACAACAGGAAAAACTGGAGAAAGCTCTGAATAGTACAATCCCATGGGAGAAGGAGGGACAGGACATCAGGGAAGCAAGTTTAAGAGACTGGTTTTCAGATACATCATTAGATCTTTTAAGCTAGTTATTGGCTAAAGCACTCTTGAACAATAACTGGTGACACAAAGGATAGACTGGGAAGTCATTTGTGACTTTATTTTTCAAAGAAATGCTGAGTTGCATCAATTTTTACCATATTGCTGTGAAGTCTAACATGTGAGAAAAATCACATAACTGAGTTCAGAGTTGAATGTGAAAAACAAACCTTCACTGCAATATGCAAAATGACTCATTTTCTATAAAAGCCTTCTTTAAATAGAGGGGACTTAATGCTACAGGCATGTGTGTTGGTGTGTTGGTGTTTATTTTTCATCAACCTATTTTTGTCCCTTTTGTCTCATTCTGATGCTGAACTCTGTTATACCAAAATTCTCAGTCTCACCTGCCATTTTTCTTGTTTTCTTCTCACTTGTGAAGCTCTCCTTCCTTTCCTGTCCAGAACAGATTATCTTAATTTCCAGAAATCCACTGTGCTGTCCGCATTCAAGTCTCTCATATCAGAATCTACCTATATAGAAAGTTTGCAAAAAATAGTTCTGACAGGTATCATTGTGTCCCAGGAAAAGCCAGTTAAAGCATGAAGATAACATGAAGACGTAGCAAACCTCATTTGCATTAATATAATCCAAGTTATACTTCTACTTGACTGAAATGAAGTCTGTGCAGTTAGATTTATTACACCTATGTACTCCAGACAACCACATAAATTTAATCCACATAAACTCTGATCTAAAGTACAGTGGAGAATTTGTAGAAGGAAACCTGAAAATGTTTAGCATAACTGATATACACTTATTCTGGATGGACATTTGACTTACTCATTCTTTGCCCTGCCCACCTCCTTCCCTTCTCCACTGACTCACAGCCCCTGGAAGCAGTGAAATTGCATCCAGAGAATGCTGTTATAATAATTACTCCTTGCCCCTTCCTTAAAGATGCAGAGTAATCTGTGTGCAGTGCTCCTACCACATTCAGACCAAGAGAGCCGAGTACCTTCCCGTCAACCAGTTTGTCATTTCAAAGATGTGCAATACAGTACAAAATCCACCATCCTAGCACAAATAACACAAGAGTGAAAAAAGATGAAAGTTTTGCAAGGGCTACTTTGTCCTGAACTCAAGTACTTTATCATGGGCTTGACCTAAATTTTGCAGCAAATGGAGAGAATTCTGGATATTCTCCAGCAGCTTCAGCTAAATTAGATACGAACATGAATAAGGCCCTGGGGCCCCGCATTCTCTGGGATGCCACAGGCATGGGACTTGCAGAGAATCCGCCCTTGCTACGGAACTGTGTTCCAGATTTTAATTAACCAAGTTTCCTCGGTTAAGCTTTTCCTGTGAAAGCCTCCCACAGTAAAAACGCTCTTTAAAAATGTTATGCTGCAGCAGATGAAAATAAACCTAGCTGATGAATCTTCAAAAACTTTCTTGGAAAGAGCATAATTTCAAGGACTACAATCATTCATTCCAGATACATGGTTCATGAACTCAAAAGCATCGCGTCCAAGTACTGCGTGTTCTCATCTTCCCTAACTGCCATATGCTGCTCAGTTGTTTCATTTTACATGCACCCTCATGGCTCCAGGCTTCATGGGCAGATGGCTCTTTGCCACCTAATCAAATTCACACATCAAATACATCTCTCTTTTGTAGCACTGTATCCTCCTTTAGTTTCTCTTCCTTTCTTGTGCATTTGAACATCAGTACAAACTTGTACTACCAAAAGGTTCATAATTTTCAGATATAAGACCCTCATTCTTCAGTTAAGCAAATATAGTACAAGCAGTTCTATCCCACTCTAAAAATACAATTCAGTGCCTTGGAACTTCACAGTATACCCACAGAGTCCTTAATATCCCTTGGGGTTCTATTTTGGGTCTCTCCTCCTTCCCTAGCCACATCTGTTCTTTGAACAGATCACATCTACATCCTCCACATAAGCAGTTAAAATAATGCATCTTTACTCCTGCAACCAAGAGGCAGTTTTTGCTGTACTGCACTGAGCTTGATGTGGTATCTAAATTTGGATGCCTTCTAATTCTCTTTAACCAGATATTGATAAAACTGAAATTTCATGGATCAGCTCATCTTGATGTAGGCTCATGGCCATTGCCTTCCATGAACTTAAAACCTCAGAATTGCTTTTGATTCTCAGGAGCATCCTATTCATCAGATAGGAAACTTCTCATATTAGTAACTGGTATTTCATCAAGCCACTGTGACCTACATTGCCTAACTGGGTTGGTTAAATGTTTCACACGATTTTATCACATTCTACTGCCACAATTTCTGCAACTCTTTACTTGCTGCATTACCTGTCACATCCATTAAATGCACGCACAAGCACACATCTTGTCTGTCTGAATGCACAGCAGGGTCAGGGTTAGCCTGACAGTGATGGAATGTTGTTTCTCAAACCTGTACAATTATTCAACTTAAAAAATACTGCTTTCTTTACATGGATAATCTCCTCAATTTATTCCTTCTAGGACATGTTTTACAGATACCAGGATAGATACAAGAAACAAGGTCATCTACATTAAGAGTGATTAAATCCTCCACTTTATACCTTTTTCTCTAAAGAAGGAATAGTGTAGTAATTTTTAATATTGCCTTCAACAGCTATGGGTAAAACCCTCACCCTGTTAAGATCTGTAAGATAAACAAAGCTGCTGAGTATGAACATTTTAAGGACACCTAAAAATGGTTTTGTATTCTATTCTAAAAAGAAGAGATCAGCTATCTAATACCAGTTATTTTGAGATAGCACATTTGGAAGAATATGATTTGAAATATTTTTATAGAAGAGCAATAGCAGAAGAGTGATGGAATATATCATCATATTGACACTGCAGATGCAAAACAGAAACATTCAGAGTAGCACTTATTAAATTGCTTAGGAAACCTAGATGTAAACTGTGGTATTTTAAAATGGCATTTATTATTTTTTGTCTCAGAAGACTACAGCTAAGAAGCCTGCACAGCTCACCTTCCCATGCTAGTCAGTCATCTCTGCAGATTAAAGAAGGGCTATCCCAGAGAACACAGTGACCCAGAAGCCAAAGTGTTTACAATTTGTTCCAGAGATCACCTATTTAGCTACACACAGTTCTTTATATTTACAGTCCCTTCTATTGCTCTGCTGAGAGTAGTAACCTGAATATGCCAAAAACATAGTGGGAGCCTGCTAAACACAGACTAAAATTACTCCTGTGTCTCATAGCTGCAATGGTTTTAACAAGTGCTGCACAGTATGAGTAATACCATTTATAATCAATTAAGCTAATCATCCTTATCCCAATTCCATATCCCTTCTTCCCCAAGGACAGATAAAAGGCATCTCCTAGTGATTTTTTAGACACTACTGTGTTAGCCATTTCAACAGACAAGAGGTCCTATGACCCAGAACACATTTTGACAATTTTCAATCTGTTTTGGAAATACGAAAACCAAAATCTAATAAGTGAGTATTTGCAGAAAGACCCAAGTTTTTTACATTAAAAAAAAAAAAAGTCTGTCACTTAGTGTAATTTTCTCTATAATCAGAGCCATATTATTTATACTCTAAAACTAGAATTCAGCTTGCAAGCCTAAGGTAGGTCCTCAGTGTATTAAAAATAACCCCAAACCAACACACAACCTGCAGATGAATCCCTCAGAAGAAAACTCTGTGGTTTTTCTAACAATAACAGGAAGGTGTTCTACAAGGCATTTTCTATTTTCCTCTCTTTTCATAACAAGGCTACACAGTCTCACCCTGTCTGGCCCAGAGCCATAGAGCCACCAATGCTATTTCCTGCTTCCACAGTCAGTGCTTTACGATACCAAACTGACAAAAGCACCACTACATTGCCTGAGCTTTGCACACTAATTACACCCTCTTGGCCTGATCTAAATTAGGAGCCTCGTTAACACTCTCCCTTGTGCCTCAGCACTGACGGGATTCAGGTGGAAACCTGAAGCCATGCTGATCAGAGTAGGTGAGGATAGGCATGAACGGGAGCAAATCCCGCCACATTGAAAGTCATAAAGAGATTTTATTGACAAACTTTGGCCTATTTTTTTTTTCAGAATGAGGCAGCTGCATTGGGGCTGCTGCAGAAAACAGCTTTGTATTCAAGCAAGCAGAACAGGTACTTATGCTATCTAACATAATGGTTAGCTAATGCTAGTGTTCTGAATTTGTCACCTAGAAATGCTTTGTTATCTTGCCAACAAAGAACTGAAACTTAAAATTATTCAGGAAGCCAAGTCCAAAAATCCTATTCCTGAAAGTCCCTTTAGACTGTGTTTTAGGCATTAGGTGCATTCTTCTAAGACAAAAACTATATACACTGTTAATCAATAGAAGTTCAGAATTAGAAAACTGTTAAAAGAAGATGACTTAAGGTAAAGAATTCTAAAGGCCAATTCTGCACAGAAGCAGGTTATTTTTCTATTTCTTTCCCAATGTCACCTAACTCAAGTGACTTCAGGCTTGGAACAAAAGACCATGGAGGAACAACACCGGGTCAGTTGTAATAGTCTGAACTGAGCTACTGCTTCACGCTGACGAAAGCAAATCCTATGGGGAAATCAGTGAGGCAGAAGCAGCAGACTAGGAAGATATATCAATGTGCCTCAGCTACTGGAACTCTGGGAAAAGTACTGTATTAGGTCAGAACAGCGGTCAGTTTTGTTTTTTATTTGAGGATATTTCTGAGTGGAGACTTTAACATTTTAAAATATCGTGTTCCACATGTAAGTCTAATCCTTTTGAACTCGGGACCCTGAAGAAAGTCTCATGGCAGTGAGTTCTGCTACTACATTGCACGGTGTAATGAAATAAGTTTGAAACTTGCTGTCTAATCACTTCATTGAAATCTTAATTCTTATAAGCTATCAAATACTTCCAAACCAAAGTCATACACAATGTCAAACTGGTCCTCTGTCACATTTCAGTTTCCTATCTTTTTTTAAAACCAGCACTGAATATGGTATTTGAGAAGAAGACAAACCCTGATTTTAAGTAGTGGCATAATATTTTTGTTTGTTTTGCTCTGTTGGTTTTTTTTTGTTTGTTTGTTTTGTTTATTTGGTTTTTTTTTTGACTGCCATTGAGCCCTAACCTACCATATGAAGAAAAGCATGTTGGCAGCAATACTTGTTTCCTTAGCAGAGTTTAGAACTCCTCAAGCTTCATTATTGCACACATGATATAGTGATTTGCATTTATTAACACTAAGTTATGCCTGGCAGTTTAGCTCTCAGTTATTCAATATTAAGAGATCTTCCTGAAATTCAGTAAAGGAAGTTTCAGATTTAATATATAGTACTTTCAGCAAAAAGTCAAAGTCAGTCTTGAAAACATTCCTTGGATTATTGAGTCCAAGACCTTCCTATAGCTAGAGCCCAATGCTCCTTCCTATTCTGGTGACTCGGGTAGCTTGCACAGAAAAAAAACTTGTATTACTTCATTCTTGTTTCTGAATTCTTGTGTTTAAGGAGCAACAGAAGGCACCAGAATGACCTTCTGAATGTCACTACTTTAAATGAGCTTAGAAGGTGTGTGTGTGTGTTTCTTTGCTTTGCACCCAGTTATATAGTTGAATGTAAATTGGTATTAATTAAGAATACATAATGGTATATTTGGATTTACATTTTCTATATTTGGAAGAAAATCAAGTCCTGATGAGCAAACAGGAAGAACTGAAAATAGAAAGGGGACAACTTATCTCTTCTTCCAAGGGTGAAATTGTGAACGTATTTTATCTTGTGCTTCCTAAAAGTGAAGAGTTTAGACTGCACACCAATATAAAATGGGTACCACCATCACCACGTGTCTGTGAATTTGGGAATGATCACAGCTACAGGAGAACATGACTAGAACCCTAGAGAGATCTAAGGACAGAGACCCTATTTAAGAAGTCTGAACAGCTTTATGTGTGAAACAGGTGGCAACACACTTTGCTTAGAGACCACGACAGTTCCACGTATAAATGAAAGCTGATATTTAGGCATGTAGGAAACTGTGCCAACAGGTTCAGGTGGCTATGATGCAGGTTAGATGCACACACAACTGTGATCCAGGTTAGATACAAGTGTATTTAAAACCCTGTGGATAACCCTAATTATCATGTTAGGCACTCAAACTGCAGTCAGGAGAAACAGTGATGATGTGACAATAATTTATTGTATTACCCCATGAAGAATTAAAAGACAATGCTTAAAGCTGAAATTCAACCCTATGCAGAGGAACTAGTGCAAGATTCATATTCTACTTAAGTACTACTAAAGCACTGCTTCCAAACAGACCGATACATAAAGCATCAGTGGTATTAACAGTTATCCTAAGAGAAACTCCTCTTAGGAAAAAAGCCTTGGGAAAGTCTCTCATGAAACACCTCACTGTTAGGACTTGGGTCTAGATACTAACTGCAAGATGCATTCTCACAGATACTTTTCTGGATTTAAGTGTACAATCACATAATTTTCTTAAAAAGTTGCCTTGAAAGGTGAGGTTTTGAGACACAGATATAAAAAGATGGGAGAATCAGAGGACAGAATAAAAATAAAACATGATTTTCAGTGTCTTCAACACCAAAACAAACCTGTATTACAGATAACTTTGTAGCACTTTACAAAATGTACACTATATATATCTTATATATGCATATAGAACAGTATTATTTCAGTCACTAAGTTCTTCCTCATCACTGAAATAAGCACTTTTCTTAATCCGTGGACGTTTTGAATCATCTGAATTTGAAGATTCCCCTGCAGTCTGTGTCCATCTTTGTTGCTCTTCCTCAATTTTGGCTTGCTATAATGAAGGAAGGAAAAGTATTAGCTGGGATTAAGAAAAATTATGGTGCAATACAAACAATAATGCTAATTATTAATATCCACTGAATTATTAAATAAGTTAAAGAATTACAAAGGTTTATTTCCAGGTAAAGTGTGTGATCTAAGCACTAGGAAACATTTCTGAAAGTAGTTCTCACATGAAAGCTGTCTTCTACATCATGGCAAGCCACATGGACTAGCCCATGGCAAACTTCCAAAAATATAGAGCAGCTGAGATCTAAAGCAAAGAATGCCTCATATTTTAAACTGATGTTATTGAATCAGCTTTGTTCACTAATAAGTCTTCTATCTGCTGTCCTTTGCAGTCATTCATTCACATAATGAGTACCTTTGGGGATTATTACTGAAGGTTATTCAACTAATAGTTTGAATAGAAGCTTCCTATTTTTACCAGTTAAAATCTCTGGATGGTGATAGAAATGAGAATGTTTCCTGGCTTTATAGGTTTTATTTCCAGTCATGGAGTTTTTTGGGAAAGGGAGGAAATTTGTGCATATTTGAATAATTTTTTGGACCACATCATGTAAAAGCTCTGCACTCATTACAGTCATATTCCGAACAAAGTTATTAACTCTTGAGGGTTTTTTTTATGGGGACAGACACACAGGGGACAACTGTTGACCAAGGAGCCAAGAAGTTTGAGTATCAGGTCCGGCTTGTTTTGCGTAGAGATAAAGAAGTAGTAAAGACACCAACACAGATGTTAGATAATGCAGCTGCATAACAAAATATGCATTCAATATGTTTTGGGAGATGAGGTCTATTAGAGAATGAAATGCTATGTATTAGGCAAAGGAAGTGCCCCAATAATAAGTGTTCAAGGACATTCGAGTGAGGGCAGAGGATGTGTCTGGTCACTTATACATGACTGTTTTTCTGTCTCCTCAGTTAACAAAGTAAAGAGGGATTTGTGGGCAAAAAACTAGCAGAGCATCGCAGCAGAGATGATAGAAGCAAATAGCAAAGGAGCATGAAGAAAAGGCTGCAACACACAAATACAGCAATAGTGAAAGAGCAAAAAACCCAAACAAAATTCCACTGAATATGCCTGCAATGTAAAGAAGACAACTATAGTTACCAACTGCTGCTACCAAACCACAGCCCACTAAGTGCTATAGAGCAGACAGACCTATGCATGTATATTACAGCTTTTGAAAAGCAGCTGAAGAAGGGAGATGAATTTAAAAACAATAATAAATATGCCATGCTTCAATTTTGTACCTGAAAAGCAATGGCTTGGCTGAGGCTATCTAGAGCAGGGTCTTCTCCTTCCTCTTCGCTTTCTTCTTCTTCCTCACTTCATTGTGGAGAGAAAGGGAGAAAAAAATATACAGATCTTTAATTTAAATGTTTAGTATGAAAAAGCTTCCTAAAAAAAGTAGTAACATGTAACTAAATATACATACATTTCTTCTGGCTCAACTATTTTCTTTCTCTTCTTCTTTTCTTTTTTTTTTGGTGGTTCTCGTTCCCCTAGCATATTTTTAGGACAAGCATAACTTAAGTGTCCTGCTTCCTTGGAGGAAAAGAAATATTGCTTAACAGAAGCCATTACAAACAACTATATGTTAAAACATATCATGAGGGAAGTTCATGGGGGAAAAAATGGAAGCAATTAGTAAGATAAATGGAATGCTGAATTAGCACACAAAAGACAAACTCTTCTCTAGGCTTGCCATGGAAACGAAGAGATGGGTGGTGATATGCATGCTTAACTGCAAACTGAGAACAAGCTATGAGCACAGTAGAGTTCTTTGGCTTTTGCAACAACTAAATACACTACACACAGTTTATATTCAAGACAAGGTAGAAACCCCAGAATTAACAATTTAAGACACGGGAGTAAGGTGACATTTTTGCTTTAAGAAGTGTTATGAATATAAATCAAGTTTGTATTTGGCATCAAATACTACCCAAATCTCAATATCCTACATTAGTGTGTTCAGGAAAAGTCAGGAATTAATTAAAACTTTAACTTCTACATAAAACAGTTGTTTCCTATATTTATTTTACTGCCAACTATATCATGACCTTCCAAAGATAGAGCAAAAGCAGATATTTTGAAGCAAAGAGTAGGAGATTGTTATTGCAATTGTTCTCATGTGCATCACTTATCTTTCTGGGGTTTTATTTTTCTTTGTTACTTTCATTTTCATTACCATCTACTATTATTACTACTATGTAATATTATTTTAATTATTAAGGTGCTCTTATCCCACAACTTTTGTCCATTTCTCTACATTCTTGGTTTTACTCACCCCACATTCGTAACACTTAGATTTATCAAAGTAGTTACGCCTGCGAATGAATTCTGCTGCTCTTCCATTATCAATGGCAATACTTGCTTTTATTACTCTTCCAAATAACTACAGAAAATTGGAAAGAAAAGGTAAATGTTTTGGGACTGAAAGCCCAACCCTCCTGCCATAAAAACTTTCCACAATTTACCTGTTTGTTATTAAGTGCCCGAGAACAGTTTAGTGCAGATTCTTTATCCAAAAACAAAATAAAGGCAACTCCTTTGCTCTTTCTGGTGTCTTTGTCTTTCATAATGGTAACTCTGGAAATATATAACCACATCATTGATAAATTAAAATTACTTCACAGACATTTTTTCCTTGGAGATCTCAGTAGGATATTAGCTTTTCCTGCTATTTGTCTCCTGAAACACATTTCTGAGAGCTCAGAAACTTTGAAACTCTGTATCTCACAGATTATTGCAATAGCTACTAGAAGTTACAGAAGATACTTGCTGATTTAGAATTAAAAACTGAAGACTTGAGTCTCCTTATTCTGACCAATTGAAAAAAAATAAACAAACCAATCAGTTCCTTACTGTGCCATTTGAACACAGAGGCAGATATTCACATATATTGTTCATGAATACTCCACACACTGAAAGCCATTACTTCAGCCTTACATCTAGCTTTAAGCAAAACACTTAAGCAGTCACAACAAGAAGTCCCTCTGTACACTGCAGTTGTGGGAACTGCGACATCCAGTTCATGTAAGAAGAAACTCCCACTTTCACACTTACCCCCTGTGCCCCATACACGTTCAGGAAAAGGGGACTAATACTTACTACAAGAACACTTCAACTACTTCAGAGAAAGGACTGATGGTGTGTAACAACATTCTACTTGCTCTTAAGAAATGGTTAGCAAAACCTGTCCCCAACACAAATATTCTTGTATTATGTACGTAACTGCAAAAACTTCCAGCTGTTAAATTAAATTTATACTTTATTAAAAATGAACAGAACTTCAGTACATTTCCACATTCATACTTAAATTACAAAAAGCTCAAGACTTTCAAGTGAAGGAAAGATATAAAATATTTAAAATGAGAGGTACAAAAATAGAAGGCCATATCAGGTCACTTACTTGACAACTTTCCCATACTTTGAAAATATCTGAAATATAAAACAGAAAAAAAAAGATTTAACAACAGACAATTGCATTTCAATAATAATAAATTTAACATGGCAAACATATATATCAGTATTTACACTCAAAATTGTTGTCAACAAGTTTAATCTAAACAATATATCTCTTAAAACTTACCCTGTACAGATCATTGTTTGTCAAAGCAAAGGGTAAATTGGACACATACACTGTGCTTTTGCTTGGTGCCAACCCACCACTCATTTTTCTGATGAAAGGAAAAAGAGAGAAGAGTTAAACTGTATTGAACAAAGAAATCAATTTAAAAAACAATTTCAAGACTTTCAATTTTATTTCAAACCTAGCCCAGACAGCCATGATAAAGTTGCAGGAGAGCGTAGCTTTCATTTCCCTTGCATCATTTTACACAAAAATTAGTGTTTGCCTTCATGGACTACAGAAGACATACATTCCTTCCTCTTCTCCTGGATCCAAACATATTTTTGTTCTATGTGATTTGTAGCCATGAAAAAACAGACAATTTAGTGTACTTACAATAATCCTCTGCTGATCTGTGCAATAAGAAAGGTTGGGGGCCAAAAGAAACAACCATTGTCCATTTATTAAACATTATGGCCTACATGTCAAATTACTGACCTTTGTACCACTATCAGCACGATCTGATTCTTTCTACAAGTATCAGTTCAGCTGAATTCAACATAGAATAAAATACAATTGGTTAAAGGGGGGAAAAAAAGCTTCCCTAAAGCAGAGTCCTAATTATTATGGGGAGGGAGATAAATACATTTTAAAGTCAATGCAGTACAATGCTGAAGCAGCATGCTCTCATTTCCTCTCTCAGCTATTGCTTAGGTTTCTGCACTCCTCTAGAACTGCATGTGTCCAGAGCTGACCATAAAACAGCAGCTCTGTAGAAGCACTCCCCTTCCTCCTCCAGATTAGGCAGCAAGCAGGGAAATTTCCAATCTTTCCATTTTAATTTCCAATATTTTCTATGCTCTTGAAACTGAATATGTCTGGAAACAATGAATCAATTAAAAATACTGTTACAACCACGTACACATCATCTAATACTAGGTGAAGAGTAACTGAACAAACTTGAGAATGAAAAGCCAATGTTTTTCTTCACATTTGGACATTTCCCAAAATTTTAAGTTGTGGAAAATCTGTGCAAAACACTCTCTTTGATCCATTCTGTAGCCATAGTTCAGACCAAGAGCTAAGTGAGTAAAATTTAAGATCAAATAATAGCCCTTATGAAAGGCCACACCAAATATACAGCAAACCCATTCCCTACACAGTCCAATTCCTACCTCCTTGTCCATTTTCCTACAGCCTTATTACTGCTTCCTGGCACCTCTAGCAATTCCCAACTGCGGATCAAGCCATTTCTTCAGCAAGACAGACTAATTTAAAAAATGCAGACAAAAGCTGATGAATGGATAAAAAACCTAAAGTATTAAAATCAGCATCTGCCATAGTACAGTTTCTTAGGGGACTTCTTGGGTAGCCAGTCTGAACAGATTGCTTGGCCAAGTGCCAACAAAGTAACTAATATCACACTCTAATCTGGCTGATACTTTCTGGCATTTCATGATGCAGTTATCTGAAGGCTTGATATTCCCAGTAGACACAGATTATCCAAGTGCTTTGCTTCTCTTTCCTGACATGCTTATTGTATCACAATTCATTTGAGTGGCAGTTTCCAATTGATTGATTTTTGAGGTTTTCCGTGCTCAGAGACTGTTTTTTGGCATGAGCAAAAATGGCAACACAAAGGTTAACCAAATGAAAACAGAATAAATTTGCAATAAAGGCCACATATTGCATCTGGTGTTAGGCAGACTGGTTTCATTATCCCACATTCCTTTCTGCTTGGCATTAGTATCCTTGACAAGCCTAACCAGACTGAATTGGCAACATGCCATGTGAATAGATGGCTTGAAGTGCAGTTATCCAGATGTACAGTGGATAGAAGGACTCAGGAAGAGCGACCTCAACTCTGCACTATGGTAGATTGCCAGTGCTAATATATTCCAGCAGTGGATAAGAAAACCCTGGAGGTGAACCTCAAGTGTCTGAATACAACAATTGCACTCTGCCTAAAAGGCAAGAGAAGTTGAAGCACCTTGTAACACCAGACTATGAAGGCCCCATTTTAATGGGCAGGCACCAGGGAGAATGGCATGAGCAGAGAGCAGTCAGCCTTTGCACAATGCCACAGTGCAAACCTCCACAGAGAAAGTGATAAATCATGCAGAGATTACTACTGGCCTAATAGCTCAGCTGTTACGAAATTATTAATGAGTGCAGCCTATAGAACCACCATTTTTAGCTGCACACTGCTTTTTGCAGAAGAAGCTGAAAGAGTTGTACCCATGAGCACTGGCTGCCAGACAGCTGAGGCTGAATGTTGTTTCTACTCCCCTGGACAAATTTAACAGTTTTGCTGCTCCAACTGCCCAAATATTCTTAGCAGTTTGTATTATTTAGGACTGTTGTGCAAGTACTTCTTATTTTTAATGTCTGACTTACTGTACAGACACAACTTTAATAGACAAGGGAGTACAGTAACTGTATGGTTATCACCATTTATTATAAAGATGTTTTCTAGTGGGAGGCATGAAAAATGCTTTAAGCTAACTCTCTAGACAAGACATGCCATCTGGAGGCTCATTGTTGCAAGGTTGAGAGTCCTTCTACTTCAGGAATTCTCTAACTTCATAGGACCATCCAATACAAGTTCAACATTTTCATCACATTCTTCCTCCATGATTACAAGCCTCCCTGCTCAGCTGACAAGAAAAAGAATAAATCCCCAATCCAACCAAAAAACAACATCTGAACTTTCTTCTTGCCGCAGGAGACTCACCTGAAAGTCATGTACAGCCTGGCTTCAAGGCTATATCCTGCTAGAGCTTTCCAGCAAATCAAAACATTTATATTTTATCCAGGACGCTTTTCTGGGGTTTTCTTGATCTTCAAGGTATTACCTTAGTTAACTTCAAAGCACTGGCTAAAAGTCTTTACAATATCTCTACAGAACTGAGCACAATTCCCATTAATGTAATAGCCTCTCTGTAATATTAATGCCTTCTTCATTTATAATTTTCACATATTAACTTTGACAATAGAGTTATGTCTCATTACAATGACTTCTTGAATTCAATCTTTTTTGTCTTTTCTAACAACTTGAACTAAAAGGAGCCATTTTTTGACAAGAGCCATCTGTCAGCAATGACTAAGCCTCCTGAAAAGTAGATCAGGTACACGAATATGTTTTGCTTCAATCCAATATACTTAATGCAGCATCTGTTACTATGTGTTGGGGATATCACGAAAAGACAATGATTAATTTCAGTAACTGGCTTTTCTACTCTATCCCAGAACACATAAGGACACCACCAAAACAGTTCAGATGCCTCTGAATCATCAAGTGGAGCCTAAATTTACTGATACTTTCATGACTTAACTTTGGTATTTCAACTTAAAAGCAGACTTGTATGTTTGTTTTGAAGTGCAGAGCAGCAAGGTCAGATTCAAGCTTTAATCAACTGAAGTATGTATAAATGATTTGTGAGCAAGTTTCTCAAGACACTCCCACTCACTCCAACTCAAGATAGAAAATTTGAGTTTTTCTATCTTGATCCTTAAAACACAGTATTTTATTCCTGATCTAATAGCATCAGCACAGTTGAGACTCAAATCAATAAACCATTAATTGTGGTAGGAGTTTGGCTCAGGCTTATAATCAAGTGTCTGTGGTAAAGGACGAAACCAAACTCATGTTCTCCTTGGTCCCTGACAAGGATATTAACCACTTTCTAGAATTCCCTGCACAAGGGGCATGGAACAAGCTGTAAGAGCATAATCTGTTTTATCTCATAGTCACTTAAATAGTATCAAGCAAATATTAAACAGGATCAAAAGTTGGTAAATAAAGTTAGAGCTATTAGCAAAGACAGAATACAATCTGCTCAAGCCAAAGTGGAACATAAAACGGATCTGTGGTTTGAATCAAACCACTTTTATGTACTGATCTAACTACAAAAGCTTAGGGACAGCAAGACTGGGCAACCAGACCATCAGCTGGGACTATTTATCAAACACATATAATTTATATGTGTTCCTTTTCCAGATTATGTATAGGTGTCCCATCAAGCACAGCCAAAACTGGTAGAATTTTGTCCCGGACAGATATAATGATATGATTCCATTCCACTACCCGGACGTGGTGTTGGCTGGCTTGTGGGGGCCCTGTGTTCACAACATTCACTGAGACTTTATTGTGAATGAAGATGATACAGCAGTAAGTGCTTTACTCGACAACAAATGTACAACACCTACAGAAATAAGGACTGCTTTGGAGGCCAGGGCCTGGGCCCTCAGAAGTTCATAATTTCTGTGCTACCACTTCACCCATTCTCCAAAGGGAAAGCCCATAAAAGCTCTTTCAACAGTGGCTTTTTAAAGAGATTCCCAGCACAGCCAAGATGGGAGAAGAGCTGCTTGGTTCAATCGCATCTGGTCTCACCCAGAACTTCACCCAGAAGGGGCAGATCTGGGTAACTCACTTCGTGACGGCCCTTCCCCCTCAAATCAGGAGCCACATGATTCTATTTCAGATCTGAAAGCGTGCAAAGCGACATTAAAGCGACAGAACCACAGACTGCTCAAGAACTCCCACACGCCGTATTAACACTTTTGGCCACAACATCACCCTGCGGTTCCTTTCCCACAGCGCGGCCCCACCAGCTGCTTATTCCATCCCTTCCTATTCCGCGAAGGCCCGAAGCGAGCGCGCTGTGAGCGAGCGCCGACAACCCCGCGGCGCCCCGACCCCGTACCCGTCAGGGCTGGGCTCAGCCCGCGCGGGAGCCCATCGTGCGGCGCGGCCCGGCAGAGGCGCAGGGGCGGTCCCGGCGGGGCGGGACGGGACGGGACAGGACACTCGGCTCCCTTCTCGCTCGCCGCCGCCCGGCAGAGGCGCAGGGGCGGTCCCGGCGGGGGGGGACGGGACGGGACAGGACACTCGGCTCCCTTCTCGCTCGCCGCCGCCCGGCCCGTCGCGCTTCCGCCGACGCGCGGCTCCCGGCGCGGCCGGGCCAATGGGCGGGGGCTTCCGCCGACGGCTCGGCAGCGCCGGAAGCGGCGGCGGGACGGGCGCGGAGCTGCCGCGGGAGCGGGAGCCGGAGCCAGAGCCGGGTGAGCGGCGGGGCCGGGCGCGGAGCCGAGCCGGGGTCCGGCCGCC
>VZTJ01005662.1:74114-120821 GCA_013397795.1 Orthonyx spaldingii | reverse complement strand
ACTGCCCACGGGTTGGGGGGAATTGGAGTGGCGGGACGGGAGCGGGGGAAGGACGGCCTCCTGCGGGCAGGCGGCTGCTGGGTCGGCACCCGGGATGGCTTGTAAACATCATCATTTAATCGTCTTTAAGACCCATATGTGACAGAAGACTTTGATTCTCAGTCTAATTTGTCTGTTTGTTTTGAAGGGCAGGATCGTCCTACTTGTACGTACATTTGAGAATCATTTTAAGCAATAATTCGTAATGAATGTTTGGAGGCTTATAAATGCCATTTTAAACACTTTCATTGGCGTGTGTGGTGGGTATGTTGGTGCAGGGTCAGTAACCTTATTGTTTCTAGAGGAATAGATAAGACATGAGTGTGTCACTCAGCTCATTTCCTAATAAATACTAGAATAAATCTTTCAGAATAAATCTGTGTGATTAGTTTAACAATAGGGTATGCTGTAATATTTAAAATCCCTACTAGTATTTAAGCATCTCAAGTCTACTCTTCATAGTTCTTTATTCTCACTCATACTCCTTAGGCTCTTTCCCATCTGTTAGAGTGTTCAAGGATAGTCGATAAATTCTTTATCTGGGGTATCTGTGACTTCAAGGGAACAGTCAGAAATACACAAAAAGATGTGGAAACCCACACAACCAGCGAGGACAGTTTGATACGGTGATTTGCCCTGGGTGAAGTGCTGCTTGGTACTTTCAAGAGTAATTTTTGAGAGCATTGTGGTTTTGACCTTTTATGACAGCAGCATCGAGAGCTGCCATATTTTGTTGTCAAAGTGTTTGTGCTTCAGGATGGAAAGCCATGGGAGCAGTGGTGATCCATGGAGTTGTTTGCAGTGACATTGCTGGCATAGCAGCCACATCACAGCCTGGTAGAATATACTTTTCATCCCACTGGCACTGATGATGGACAGGTCGGTAAGTGCAGGCGGTCAGGCAAAGAAAAGTGCTAATACGTCAGTCATTCTATTAATGTAATGCCCAACACATTGCTTCCATTTCTCTTGTCCCAATGACATATTAAAATGATGTAGTGAGAAAGTGGAACTGGTGAGATTGTAAGTCCTCGTTGGAATGCTGCTGCTGTTAATTATTTTATTCAGTTTACACATGCTAAGTCAAAATTAGTGTGAATGAGTTGAGAAAGATTGGAAGAAAGCCTCTTTCTTCAGGTTCTTTGGTATCTAGGTGAATATCCCTAGACTTGTTGCAGTCATACTAGTTGATTTTGAAAATCTTACAGCCTCCTTTGCTATTACGCAGAGACAGATTGTCTTTAAATCTGTTTTTTCTTAGTGCCTTTCTCACATTATTTTATTTCCTGATGTGTTGGATTTTTCCCTCTGCTCTTACACTTCTGCTTTTTTCATTTTACCAGTAGGACTGTGTCTATTCAGTGTGTTCTACCTGTCCCAGGTATGAGGGGAAGATAAGAAAGTTACTTTCTCCCTCAAACCTAGTTTTATCTGTCTTGCCTTCTGTCTAGGTAAGAGATACTGGGATATCTTTGAAGCATTACCAAATACAGAGTCTAAATGTTGGAAGATAAAACAATGTTTTCTGTCTTTATGTTCTCACAGCAGGAATCATTGCAAGTTTAGTAGTGATATTGCTAATAAGTTAGATCTCTCCTAGATCTTACTTGTACAAAAGCATTTGAGCTTTTTTTGAGAGCTTTCCAAAGTAGAGGAGAGACAGAATTGGCTCACGTTTGTCAGTCTCTGCTGTTTGTCAAAGTAATATTGTAAAACCAGATATATCCCAGTGGCATGGGATGCAATTTGGCTGCCAGTTTCTGCATTTGCAGCACAGCATTGTTTTATGCTTTGTTCACATGTGGCAAGATGTAGCCATCTGGATTAGGAAGCCGTATGTTTTGGAAACAAAAATTTACATTCTGCAGAAGGATGATAGCACACACTAGAAAATTACAAATCCTGGAGAAGTAGGTACTTCTAGCCTTGATGAAAATTGATGTCTCAAGTAAGTGTAAGCAGACAAGAAGTGTGTACAAAATGTTTCAAAATACTGGCGTGCTTTTGCAAATGCATCAGGAATTTTTAATACATTACCTAGAAAGCAAAAAAGAATAAAAAATTAACAATTGATTGTTTGATAAAGGAAGCCCAGTGGTGCAAAAAAATCTGAAGACACCTGTGTAGTCTGCTTGATGAAGAAACCTCTATTAGTATAGTGCACAACATTGTGCTAATTGGAGTAAAGCCATTATTGGTGGCTGGCTACAGTAGAGCAGCTTGTGTTGTATTAGAATGGCTTCTGCACTTACAGAATGTGTTTGTTTGAGAGAATAAAGGCTTGCCTTAGGTAAAATAGTCACCTCAGATCAAAAGTAGGAAGAGATTTTATATTAATATAGAAAGTGATTATATGTCATTATATTAAATATCAACTATTTTTGCTGTATGTGCTAATAGAAAATAGTCAGTCAGTATAAGTTATAATGTTAGGCATGAAACAAAACCACATTTTTTTCATTCTTTGTTTTACAACAACTTTGTACCTACTGAGAGAACAGATGAATCTGAATACAGCATAATAAACTTGAGGTTTGAGCTCTTGAGTCTTTGTTAATGGAATCTTCTGATATTGTTCCTGAGAGTTTAGACTGTCCATAGTTGTTATTAAAGTTGTGTTAGGTGACATTAGTTAAGAAATTGATTGGTTTTTTTTTCAGTAGAAACAGCTAAAAGGTGCTCAAAATGCTGGGAAATGTATTTTCCTCCCTTTGGACGTTTTTTTTTTTCTTTTGGTATTTTCAAATACATCTCATTGGTCTCAGCTAAAATTTGTCTTCTGTATAAAATTGGTTTTCTCCTAATTGTTTACCTTACCAGCATTTTAAGCAATGTACTTGATAGTTGATTCTGCCTTATTAACTTTCTTCATTTCATTCCTCTAAATGCAAATGAGGTTTTTTTCCACCTGCATAGTTGCTTGTTGTCTAGTGTATACTTTTTGTCAGTTGGTTGACTTTTGTTATAGCATATGTCTACCTTTTTTCCAGCTTGCATTTTTGTTTTGTCAAAATACTGGTGTTAATTCTTGCTCATTTCAGTGAAGTCCAACGGTGATTAAAAAAGGGAGTGTTTTTTTCAGCCTTGCTGCCTGATAAGATAATGGGGTGTGTGTATATGAGTGTTGGTGCCTGCTGCCGGTGATGCGTGTTGGGCTGTTAGAGGTGGTTTGACTGACAGAGCAGCATGAGATGTAAGTTTGCACTCAGCTTCAGTAGCACTTATCTCTGTTGCTTTTTGAACATTGTGTTCAGTTAACAATTTCAATAACTTCTGCAGGCAAAAGGGCAGGGTCACTACTGTATTTGTCAAAATGAAAAAAAAATAAAAGCAGCCCACCTGAAAACCGTATCTGAATTCCGCTTCTGGTATTTGGTATTGGTCTAAAAAACATGAGGGTTGCCATCAAATACCTCAATCTCTGTGCATGTGAGAGGTGAGTGGGCTGTGGGTGAGCAGGGGAGGGAGTGAGTGCTGTGGGCAGTTCAGATGCTTCCCAGCTGTGGGCAAATGTGGACAAAAGGAATGGCCCACCCTAGGGCAAGGGCTGGGCATGAGGGACTGGCAGTGTTTTAAGACAGAGCATGTGTTGCCTTTTCAGTGTAATGATTTTTTCTTGCCTTAGCTAATTCTGTCCCTGCCAGTACATAAAAACACAGAAGTGTGCAAGTGCTGTTCTGGGCACAAAGAGAAGAGGACTCTGGGGACAGCGTAAAAGCAGATAGACCACCCTCCTGGTAATGAGGGAAGGAGGGCATGTAAGAGCTGTTTGTGCACATATAGTCCTAATGTGCATTTTTAAGGCTTTAGCAAAAGTCAGTGAAGTACAAAATAAAAGTTGAGGCAATTACTGTGGAAGTGCTAGGAAGGTGCTTCTGATGATGCACCTGACCATCCAATGCAGCAATATGAGCAGTGGATCCTCTCTCTTTTGTCCTTACCAAAACCAGGATCAGCTGGTTGGTTTAGTCAGCTTTTTATTTATAACCTGTAGCTACATAAGACAAGTTCTGTGTCTTGGTTATATAACAACCTGTCACAACACTCTTACAGCCACACCAGGAATCTTTTCCAAAGCAGGTCTCAGCAATAGCACTATCAACTGCTTCCTCCTCAGCCTCTTAAAACACATTTTATCCCATACAACACATGCTCCTCCCCACACCATGATTGGTTAACTTAGCTGCCCCACCCAGGGTTACAGCTTAAGCTCATTTGGGTTGAGGCTGCATGGCTGAAACTTATTTAAGCTAAAGTTATGTTTCCCACAACAAACCGAAGGTCAAGTCTGTTATAAAATGGGACTATATTTTAAGAAGATACCCTGATTCGTTTGAACCAATGTCAGGGTCAAAATCTCTGAACATAGATGCATCTTGTAGTTGAGGAAAGAGCTTCTTTGTCAGGACTTGCTGTCTTTTACCAAAGGAAAATCCATTTAGATTTTACTTGTCTGGTTTACTTAACAGAAAGAAACGTACTTACGGTGAATACATATGTGTTTTTTACTAATCTCAGTTTCTTTTTCTTGTAGGTAAGTGAATGGATCATCAGAAGCAGAGTTGCTAAAACTGACAGAAAAGTAAGTATATGAGTGTTTGTTATATTTTGCAAAAGTGTATATGGGACTTAGTGCTACCTCTGTTTACAGTTAATAAACCCTTTTGTTATGTTGATTCTTAACATCTGTATTAATCAAAGATTTTATGTAACCTCATAAGTCTATTTCTGTAGCAGATGCATATTTCCAGTAAAGTTTTTTTACTTCATGCAAGTAGGTAACGTTATGTATTTCTCTGTCTGAATATGACCTGCTATTACTTTTCCTTATTGACTGTTTTAACAGCTAGAGCTACTATTGTGAAGGGAAGATTTGAAAAGTATAATTCTAGCAATTGCTGATCTACTTTGAGTGTTGTATAGTAGATAATTTGTCACCTTTATAATCAACAGAAAAGTTTGAACTCCTCAAGTCTGTGTTGTCTAGCATAGCATGACTAGAATCCCTTAGGGTGGTGGTTTATTTCCACCTGTCTTTAATGACTAATTCTGCTTTGAAAGGCACCTTCCTCTGGAAAGAGGTATTTTTTTGTTCTGCTGGTTCCCAATTTAGAAAAGGAAGTATCTGTATGTGAAGAATGTATTCTATCCATATAGTCAAAATGTGGGCCTTTGTATGAAAAAATGATGTGCTGTATTTTGATCTCTTTCCAGATGGTTGAGTTGATGAAGTAATTCAAAGTTATTATATTTCACTAAAAATTAGAAATTATTTAATCTAATAAACAGGCGTTGAATTACTTTTTTTTAAAGTTCCAGTATTTTTAGCAGAGCAGTGTCAAAATTGCTGTAAGGTATATGTGTATGCATTTATATGTACATGTAGTATTTGCAATATGCATGTATTTCAATAGAGCTGCTTATAGTATTCCTAAGTCCTGTAATTTTACTGATTATACTGCACGAATTTTCAGGTTTTCAGTTGTTCTTGCCCACTGTATGAGTTATTTCTGCTCCAAGTGCATTAATTACTTTCTATAACTAGAAAGACTTATTTTAAAGGGCAAATAACAAAAAGTGTATCTACAGGGGTTGTGCATAATACATTCTGTTGGGAGAAGTCCGTGAACCTTTGTTTTTCTGCTCACTAACCTTTGGTCTATTCATAAGGAGTCTGGTTTTCACTAGTTGTGTCTTTATTGTCTTTAGTGGCATATCGAAGAGATGAAATGTGGTCTGAAGGGCGATATGACTATGAAAGAGTTCCACGAGAACGTCTCCCTCCAAGGATTCATGGTGATGTAAGTGCATAGTAAGCATTCTATCTGTAGCATTATAACATACTGTACCTTTATACAATGACTTGTACCATGAGGGCTGGGTTTAAGTACCTGTGTAAGTTCCTAGGATACCCAAAGTCCTTTTTTTTCCCATTCTTTGAAGCCAACAATCTAGCACATGCATCTACACAGAAATAATAGGATGCCTACAGAATTAAGTCTTGGTTTCTTTTTTTTTGATTTTCACATCTGTTGGAACTGTTGGAACTGTTAGAATATTTGTATTTTGATAAACTGATTTTTTTGGTATAATTCTTTGTGTTATTAAGCACAGGATTTTTAATGACTTCTGGAGAACAAATATATTTTTTCACAGTCTTCTTCTTATGTTAATATTTCTTTTAAGTAATTTGAGGTGGTAAAGGAACTTCTTTTATAGTTGTTCTTGTCACCAACACAATTTTTTGTTATGATGGTTAAGGTATAGGAGGAGATGTTTGTAACAAGTGTTGAAAGTACGTCTTTGCTGAAGTTGCGCTTTGGAGCCCTGTAAGGGAAACACTTTACAACATGAGAAATCTACTTTTTAGGTACAGAATCTTCTGTGCTATGTTATGTATGTATGTTATGCTTGTAAAAGCAAATGCAGAGGCTGTGCTTGCTGTGCTGTAGAATAACTTCAGAATATTTTTAGGAAATCTCTGTTCCAAAGAGTTGGGTAATAGTTTCTCCTTTGTCTGAAGTCTCTAACAAAGAAATAAAACAGGTTGTGACTTTGTCTTTGGAGGCATTACACCATAAATAGAATTTTAAGAATACTTCTTGATATTCCTATTTTACATCCTGTGCAATGTGCATTTGGCAAAATAAAATTTCAAGTACTAGTGTCTCTTATCTGACTTTCCTTTTACTTACAATAAATGTTGACATAATAGCATAGCTGATTTAACAGATCTTCTGGATTCCGTCTGTTACATTTTCAGCTTGTCTCTTTGGAAGTTTATCGATGTTGTTAACTTTGTAACTAGCTACATAGCTACTCTATTGAGTAGTTTATTAGTGTTTGGCTACTCTGTGACATTTTTAACTCTCTTTACAGGCAACAGCAACATTTTTGCATTTTCAGCAAGCTGGAAATCAGAAATCAGATTGATTTTCACAGGGTGTTTACCTACCTCCTTCTCTAAAATACTTTTCAAGAGTAGGACAAGAGGAAAAGCAGAATGTATTTTCATGAATTTTTTTTATGTTGTTTGACTGACTAACATGTTGCCAATTTAACTTAACCATTACATCAGTGACATTTCTAAATTCTCATAGTCTTTCAGGCTGTCCTGGGAACAATGTGTGAATAAGCATTAAGAAAATTTGCTTTACAGTTTAAAAGATGTGATGCACTCATTTTGATACAAGAGTTAACTAGGTAGTTCGATGCTAGCTTTATATTACATGTGTTTGAAACTAGATTTGAAGGGAGTAGTGGAATACACTCATCACAATTAAAACTATCCATCTGTACCAAAACAACACCCCCAGTAGCTGGGCAAAGCAAGATATGGTGTTTCTCTGTCATACTGAAAGATGGGTATGGAGTTTCTTCTCATACAGCTCTGCAGATTGAAGATAGATGGAAGATGTTTTCTGTCCTTGTAGGTCTGTGCCATTGTGTTTGTGTCCACATGTAGAAGTCTGACTTAATTTTGACTAGACAAGTGAAATGGAATTAATTTGTTCAATCTATTAATGTTGCTTGATGTTTGCTGATAGGTTAATATGTTGGAAATTAGATGTGCCAATGATACAGAATGAAGTATCTTTGGTTTGAAGAGAGCAAGAGATGTGTCGGCATCTAAACTGGGTGCTACTTGTATATCAGGTATAGGTGGTAGTAGAAACACATTCTTTCAGATACTGGTAAAGAACATAAAATTGCAAGCACTTGCCACAGTTATCTGTAACTAGGTACACCCTGAGCTTTCATGTATCTATTCTTCTATGTGTTGATATAGTTATGTGGTGAGATCTTCTGGGTGAGGTTGAAGCATAGAGCAGTTTTATTTAAGCTGCACAGCACATCTTCTTTGTAAGACACTAAAGTAAAAAAAAAAAAAAAAAATTACGTGTGGAGGATATTCAATGAGGTAAGAGTAGACCAAGTGTTGTGACTGTGTGTGTAGTCTCCACTTTGCACCAGTATGGCTGTAGGCCGCCTTTGGATTGCCCTCTAGTCAGTTTGTGGGGTGGTCTATGAAATCAGAACTAACTTTTTTTTGCATGACAATATTTAGCAGTTTGTGGATGTAATGTATTTTTCTGCAAAAACTATTGGTGCATTAGATTGTGACTTCTTACTTTTAAAAAAATAGCTTGAGTATCTTTCCCCCTCCCTCCAAATTGCACAGGCTAACTCAAGTCTTTGCATTTGTAGCTTTTGTTTAAGGCCCATTGAAAATGTTTTGCTAAAGGAAGATTTAAGATACAAAATCTCGCATTCATATTTTCATTTGCTTTTTATTTACAGTTGACTTACATAAAACTTAGTTCTAGAAAATTGAATTGGTATCTTTTGCAGCTGTGCGATTTGTACTTAATAAACAAAGAATTTCTTTAATTGGCAAATGATGTATGACATGTTATTTGAAGGAAATAAATTCATTTTGTGTTCTCACAAAAAGCTGCCAGAAATTTGCACTAAAAGAAAAAACAAGAGTGTTAAAATTCTGTCACTTGAATCCTCAGATCACCCACTGCATTGTATTCAGTGTGTACTTATCTATTCAGATTATGAAGCAAGGTCTCTCTTAACTACAGTCTCTGCAGTGGGGAGGATGTTATGGACATAAGGAAAATTGTTAGTATTTTCAAATAGGCTCTTTGTTTTATAAGCATTACAGATGTAACTTTCTTTGTTGCCTTCTAAAGATAATGGCAAAGCCTGAGAAATACATGTAGCTAACTGATGCTCAGAAAGTAGCTAATGCTACTGCTATAAACTTTCAAAAGGAAATTAAACCATGTTGAAAGTTTTCCCAGTATAATTAAACTGGTAATGCGTGAGGATTGAATATGAGTGGTGTCTAATTAGATTTAATAAGTTATTTCACTGTCAGACTGGCATGATTTTTGAGGTTTGCTGTTTCACTGTGCAATTTCTTCTTTTAAGTCCCATATTTAGAAATGACTTGGTTTTACTTTTGTTTATTCATTACGTATTTTCAGCTGTTGAAAGCAATATGATTTTGTTTGTTTTGCGGTGTAGGGCGATTACCATAGAATAGTAAACATTGTGCCCAAGAAACCACCGCTGCTGGAGAGACCTGGGGACGGGAGTTACAGTCGCTATGATGATTACGGTCACGCCGAGTACAGGGACTATGACGAGGGTCGCGGTTTTGCCCATGACAGAAGGAGTGGCCCTCCACACCGAAGTGTACGTAAGGTGATTCTTCTCACATGTTTATCGTGCTTATTTTCCCATTAATGCTTGAATACTAGGTAATTAAGATACTGCAAAGGTCATTATTGTTGCCCCCTGCAAGCCAACTGTTTCAAATTCTGTAATTTCAAACTGTTGAAGGTAATTTATATTTCAAAGAGGAAATTCTTCTTTAAGTCAGAGCATGTATATATGGTTTGGAAACTTCTGTAGTTTTTGTGTTTTGTATGGCATTGCAAAGTTGCTCTTTTCAATAATGACGTAGGAGAAAAATAAAAGTAATGGGATACAGTGAATAAATTGAGAAGTTACTTGCTGCAGGGGTTAATACTTTTTTTTTTGCCTCATTCAAGGCTTTGGTTTTGCAATAACTAAGTACCATTTGGCAACTAACTGTACCTGACATCTGATGTTGTGATACACGTCACACAGTCGTTTTGGATGTATGTTTTGCAGGATGAATCAGGATACAGATGGGCAAGGGATGATCATCCTACAAGACCTGAATACAGGTATTTTTTGACTCTAGTAGTGCCATGCATAGGCTCCAAATATTTAGGGCATTTTTCTTTGTTATCAAAATACTTGGTATAGCAAACCAGTGAAATAACAGGAAAAGGACATCTGTTGAAGTAAAAGACAATAGTGGAAAATTGTTTTTTAGTTGTATTGTTTGAAATTGAAATTAAAGAAATTATATGACTTCAAAGTCTCTACTTTAGTATTTGTTAAGTAAGGATAGCAGACATAATGATAACATCTTTAGGATGGTAACCTGCAAGAGTAAGTAATTTAATGCATCTCTGATCAGTGACACTTCTTACATGATTTCAGAGAATTCTTTGGTCTACTATTTGATTCTGTGGCTGCAGTACATTGGCGCCACAATATAATGATGCCTGTGCCATTTTAAAGGTTGGTGGGATACGTAAAGGGATTATGAAGTTCATCACAGCCTTGTTCTGAGCTCCCTATTTTCTCAGCTGAACTCATGAGTGTATATTTCCATCACATGTTATATTAATTTCTATGAACCCTTCTTAGTCTGTACCTCAGGTTCCCATTTATGAAATTTAACGACTAGTTGTAAATCATAGGGCTGTGATAAACATATACCTGCAATGATGTTTGATATGGGATTGAGTTAGGAAATAAGATGCACAGGATAGTGTTACACTCAAAATTTATGGACAAGGATGAAAGTCACCTTAAATATTTAGAACTGATTGTTAGTATAGCTGAAATATTAGCAGTCTGATCTAAAAGCATCCTGCATTTCCACTTCTCGAGATGTCTGTTATACCAGGCCTGTATTTGTAGATATTGCATTGTGGTGTTAGTCGTAATATCATAGAATAACTCATTGTTGCTGCTGTGTATTTAAAACTATGATTGTACCATACAAAGATCAACAAAAGTAAACCAAGTTAGCTATAAACACCTGGTCAGTTGGAAAAAATTGCTGTTAAACCAGCAGCAAGTTAAAAAAGAGACTGCAAGCAGGTCAGAAAAAGCTCAGAGCAAGCCTTACAGGCTTGCTCAAGGCCTTAGTCTTGTGGTGTTGCAAACTCAATATGAAGCTGTTAGTGGCAATATCCATAGAGGGCCACACAGTTGCAGTAGATATCTATTCCGTTGCATGTGATGATTTAGACATAACATAGATGGGTTTTTCTATAATGTCACTGTAAAAGAAATCCTTTATATATCATAAGGGTCTGTGTGCAATAGACTTATTTCAGAATTGCATTTTTGGGGCTAGAAGCAATAATAAAGGTTTTTAAAAGGAAGTGTTTAAGTGTTAGAAGAATCAGAGTTGTTTAAAGCTGAGTTAAAAAGGTGGAGAAGACTGGGTTACTGTCAGGCAGTTTATTGTACACAGAACAAGAGTGGCACCCACTGGTCAAAAAGATTGTCTTAAATGCATCCTGATTTCTTCCTTTCAAAATATAAGGTTAAAATGTCAGCTCGGTTTTGCTGAAGGCTTTAAAAGTGTGTTGTGTGGCATATGGTAGTCCCATCTGAGTCTTTATTATATACTTCAGACTATATAATTGTTACACAACTGCAATAATGCTATGGAAGGACTTCATAAAGATCCATGGTTCAAATATATTTACAATTGAATGAAACCCTACTGATTTATTATATAAATATAGTAAATAATCTTGAAAGTAAAGCCTCATGATCAGACTGCTAAATGTTTGTAGCGTTCCATGTTTGTAATAAACTTAATTACAATTTTTTGCATATTGCCCACTATTGAGCAATGTAGTGGATCTCAAGGAGGAAATCAAAGTACATTTCTTGGTATATGTTGTCTCCTGTGGTGAAAATGCTAATTACTTTCTATTTCAAAGACATTTGCTCTACAAAACATGATATTAAAAAGTTATTTCATGCAAAAATGCCTTCTCTTTGGATATGCTTAAAGTTATTTTAGGTAAGTTCTTTGGAGTATATATAAATATTTTTTGCTTTGAGGTAGTAGAAAGAGGTTTAAGATTATTTTAACCAGAAGGATTTTTTTTAAAAATTGCATGGAACGTGGCTAAAGTGTAGTGAGAAGCTAAACAATCAGGAGACTTTTTGGTTGTTGGGTTTTCATAGTCAGTACAGTGACTATAAATTCTTAAAAATAATAGCTCATTTATTGTCAGAAATAATGGCTTTCTTGAGTATTTTTAAAATCTCCATCAGCAGCTAAAAATGTGCTGTAAGTTGTTGTTGTCAATATGATGTTAGCATTTCCTTCTGAGCATTCACCGTTCATGTTTTCTTGCTTTGGTTTCTGACAACATAGCTGTCAAGAAGTACTTTCTGATCTCTTACTCTTTGCATTTTTCTTCCCCCTATCTTGATTTGGAGTGCTGAAAAGCATTACTTGAGATTCTCCCAAAATAAAATGCTGCTTATCTGCAATATCAAATGTCCTTAAATGAATCCTGTATGCAGTTTTGGGCACCACAGTATGAGGAAAATATTAATCTATTAGAAAGTGTCCAAAGGAGGGCAACAAAGATGGTGTAGGGGCTTGAGGAGAAGCATTATGAGGAGCAGCTGAGGTCACTTGGTCTGTTCAGCCTGGAGGAGACTGAGGGGAGACCTCATTGCAATTACAACTTCCTCGTGAGGGGAAGACAAGGGACAGGCACTGATCTCTTCTCTGTGGTGACCAGTGACAGGACCTGAGGGAATGGCCTGAAGCTGAGTCAGGGGAGGTTTAGGTTGGATATCAGGAAAAGGTTCCTCACTCAGAGGGTGGTTGGACACTGAAACAGTCTCACCAGGGAAGTGGTCACAGCACCAAGCCTGACAGAGTGCAAGAAGTGTTTGGACAATGCTGCCAGGCACATGGTGTGATTCTTGGGGTTGTCCTGTGCAAGGCCAGGAATTGGACTTCAGTGATCCTTGTGGGTCCCTTCCAACTCCTCATGTTGTATGATTCTGTGATTCTCCTGAAGTTTGCTGTTGAAAAAAATAGCAGTTAGGGATTTTTTGTAGGTTTTTTTTTTCTATTGTTTCTTTGGTAGCATTTTGTTGGATTTTTTTTTAATCTTCTTGCCTGGTTTCTTAAAAATAAGAAGCGCTTGCTTACTTAGCATTTGCAGACCTGTGACTGCAGCTATGACGTATCTAATGACCAGCAACAGTTCTCCATGAGTGACAAGAGGGTTGCTGAGGTTCTACCACTTGGCTTGCTGTCTTTTTTTTCTTGCTTTCCTCCTTATAGGGTTATGCTCCAGTTTCCTAGCAGCTGTCATTTACATGGTAAACATTATCATGTCTAGTGCTGAGTGGACCATTACTATTCCTTCTTCTATTTCCTGGACCACATGCTTTTTGAGAGTTGTTAGCCCTATTTTATACTATGTTTAGTAAACAGCTGTCATCCTGACCATGACTTCTTTATGGCAAAGATACATATTTTATATGTAAAAAATAAAGTAGTTCAGAAGATGTGCAGGGCATAGATTTCAAAATGAGTTCCCAGCTCTTTCTCTCCTGTTGTCACCTAAGGAATTTTGAACTCTAGGAACTGACGTGAATTTTGTTTTAGTTTGATTTGAAGTGCCTCTTGGTTCGTGTAGTTGGCGTATATAAAGAATTGTACATCGTAGTTTGGAGACAATTTTCTGCACACATTAAGGCAATTTTAATATCTTGGTTGCTGATGCTATGAGAATTGTGAGGCTTAGCAATTGAAAGAAGTAGAGATCAATTAAGATGTGACTTCTTTGTACATTTTTCTTGGACTGATGCTGATCACTTCTGGAGCTCTGTTACTACTTGTCTTCAGCTATATATTAAGCTCATTTATGCAAAGCACTCATGCATGTCAGATTTCTTTTAAAGTTGCAGGGAACTATTCTGTTATATGTTGAAGGATTCTAGTTTTGCACTACTTCTTTATGGGCCTCATAGCAATGGATTTTGCATCCAAGTTCATTTTTATAAGGTCAGATGAACTTTTCAGTGTGAAATGCTTTAGAAGATTGTTAGCTGCTGTTCACTTTAGTCATGCCAAATTTTAATCCTTTTGAGTGCACAGAGCATTACTTCATTGTTTTTTTTTTACCAACCAAACTGAGTTCACAAGATGTGAAATACATGAAACTTGGCAACTTAAGATGGGTAAGACTCATCTTCAAAGAGAAATTACAAAATGACGCACTTGTAAATCCCAGCTACACATGCATTAAATTTGATCCTTAGAATTATCTGAGGCCCAGATTTTTGTAAAATAAGGATTGCCATATTTGTAAAATAAGTAAAATGTAGACTCCTGAGAAGTGGCTTACTTAGGATATTTTTAATATCTCCTCTTGAGCTGTATATGCGAATCATTTTTCCTTTGTTATGAAGGCAACTTATTGCTACTATGTATGTTTATTGTTTGTTGGTTGAGTTTTTCTCCCATGTTCTAAGTGAAATTAGGAAGTACTCTTAGTAGTCCAGTCTGTAATACTAATGCATTTGTCCGCAAAAACCAGACCTGCTTATTTCCTGGAATGCTTAGGAAATACTTTGTAATAAATGGAAATACTGAAGTAATTTTGGTGCTAGAAATGAGAGAAAACTGTCTGGCAAAACGTAGAAACTTAATTGTAAACAGTTTGTGATCTGTGAACAACTGAGATTCGTCAGTCAGTTCTATGTTTTGTTTTGGAAGTATTTTAAATTAATGGCTTATTGTCTTTTCTCAGAAAATTTTATGAGGTTTTCTGAACATTAAACTTGCAGTTACCACTTTAGGGTCGTAAAGCATAATATATCTTGATTTTTGTAGATGCATACACCTTCACAGGGAGAATGTGTTTTTTGAAGGCCATGGAGAAAATCAGTTGCAAAGTGGGGGATAGAAACCCAGCAATCCTGGCTTTTTGATCTCTGCTCGAACTACCCTTCTATTTAGTGATTAACCCTTTGCAAGTGCACAAAGTGATGACAGGATGTTGTAGAGGTGTGGTCTGAAGATTGTACATTGAGAAGAAAATTCTTCTTTGGTACAAATGGTTATTCTAAACGAAAACCTTTGATGAGAGAGTCTCCATATGGAAGTCAAGGGTCACTGACTCTTATCTCAATAAAACAGCATTTAATATTGAGAGTTCAGATGTGTTATAGGCCAAGGCAGTTATCTTTACATTGTCACTATGCAATCACCTTTAAATTACAGGGAGTAGGTTGTTTCTTGAGTTTTTTTTCTTCTTCCTATATGTATTCTTTAATTAATGAAACAGTGAACCTGTTTAAATATTACACTATTTTAAAGCAGTGTATTATATTGTGGGAGGCCTTTAGGCTTTGGATTTAAACTTTCTTGTAATGTAAACTGATCTGTGTCTTGCTTATAGAAGATAAACTAAGCCAAAGGGATTTTTGAAATGGCACTATAAATGTACATAAGTCTGCTGTTTTGTTGTAATATTTGACGGTTCTTAAGGGACACCATGCAAGAACCTCATTCTTTATTAAAAAACACGTGTGGAGGGAAATAAATATGGCAGTCACCCACAGAAAATGGTCTTGCTTTTGACAGAGATTGATAAGCAGAGTTGTAATCATACTCATTAGTACATGCCTTTTTCTTTTAATAAATAAATAGAATCTGTGCCAGAACATTAAACCTCTCGGGTATTCACATGGCTGAGTAGAGTAGCTTGTTTATTCATATACAAAATTACAGTTTCCTTATAATAGATCATTGTGGTAGATTCGTTATACCTGTCTACAACTCCAGGCAAGGACTTGTCTGTTGAAATCTTTTCCTCAGAAAACCCATTGTGTTAAGCTGCTAGCTAAATTAGTTTATCTTGGCTTATGATATTTTGGAGGGCGGAGAGGGAAAATTAGAACCTTTTGGAACATGATAATAGGTAATATACAACTTAAAAGTTGATTCTGGTTTACACTAAATATTTAATGACTTCATATTCAGTTCATGTCTTATGCAGAAGTCTTACTGATTCAGTAGTTGCTACGTTTTCTTTAAGAACTGTTTTCTGCTCCACTGGCTCTAGCTCTTTTGTGCTTGGGATGACCAGTTTGTTTGCAAACTGAGATTTATGTTTTATAATTTGACTTTCGTTACTCAGCCGGAGTTACATATGTCTGATTGTATGCCAGCACTTTGGGTTCTGTATGTCTGTAAGTTTTTATATTGAATGGATTTTAAGAACTCAACTCTTCTCATGCAGATACCACATAGCATTTTAAAAATGCCCTCTACTGAAGACTGAGTATAATTAAGAGCAATTCAGAACTGTCCACTGTTGCAGGTCAACTGAAAGTAAAAAAGTTTCAATTTGGACAAGTCTGGTTTTATTGCTGTGATGAATCTTTCTTCTATTTAACTTAGAACCCGGAGACTATCTATGTGAACACTGCCTGTTTTCTTACCAGGAATTTTATGTTGAACTGACTTTCTACTGCATATGGGCCATGTTTGCATCAATCTAGAATTATGCTAGAAACCTCGTTCAAAGCAAGACTGCTGTCATTCCACTTCTGAAATGTTTGTCACTTGAGAATAGGGAGAAAAGGAGAGACTAACATACAGGGTTTCAACTGTAGAATTTTTTTGCCCCCATCCTATAATGTAAAAATATGGGAAGGAGATAGAAATTCCTCTTATTTTCAGCTGGGGTTTTTTTACATATTTTAGCTAATTGTGTGGCCAAATTGAAAGGTGAATGTTACTTTCACTGGCAGCTGGTTTTAGTTGCTGAGAGATTAATATTTTAAATATTTTTCTTTGCATAACAATTGACTGTGATGTTTATTGAAGGCTGTTTTATTTTCTTTGCGAATTTTATCCATCCTATTCTAAAAAACAAGTTTGCTTTCAGAAATTACTTACTGATAATTTTGTTCCTTTTAGAGGATCTTGCAGAATTGTGATTGGTTATGCAGTTTCTGTCTCAGGATGAGAGAAAGGAGTTTAAACTACCAAATTAGCAGAACGTCCCACTATCTGATTTTTTTTCTGCTGAGCTTGTAAATAAACAGCCTCATACAATAGAGCTGGCCTGTTATTAAATGTGGAACAGTTCTAAATCTCAGGTTCAACTTCTCTAAAAACCGTAAGAGAAAATTGGGTGAGCTTGTTTTTGAAAAGCATAATTACAATAGGTATTTTCAGTCTGATTCTGTGTGTATGGTATTTCTTATACTTTGGTCTTTTTAAATGTTTCAGTTACATTTAAATACAGTTTCTCTGCTGTGACTCTGAGGGATTGAGAAAGGATAAAGACAGATATTTATAAACTTCTCAAAGAACCTTTTTATATTCTTAAAAATTGTTGAATAAGGAATGTCAAGGTAGTAAATTGACTTGTAAGTATTTATTTGACAAAAATTACAGTAAACAGACTAGATTTGGTAAAAAAACCAAACCTCAGAAGTTCTCATCTTGTCAATTCTCAACTGCTATCGTGTTTATCTGACTTACTTTTGATCCAAAGCTGTGTTATGTTTTAAGGATTTGTGGCTTTTTGAGTTTATAACTGTTTCCCACTGTAGTTTTTGTAAGGTTTTCAATTATCATATAAAATTGATGTCATCATTATATTTTTTAGCAGGGGCTATTGCATGAGAACTGTTTACTACAGGTGTTATATGTTATGATATACCTATAAGGAAAAATTCAGTAGTCTGCAAATGCATTTAAATTTTGTAATAACATTGATTCATTGTTTAAAACTAAGTCACATCTTGGGAAAGTTATGATTTTCTTCTAATTAATGCTGTTTACATAATGCTAATAAACTAGAAGGAACTTCTCTTTACAATGTATGATAGGGTAACATGCCTAAAGACAAGATTATGTACTTTTACACTATAAGATCTTGGCCAACACATCTCTTAAAGGAAGTCTTTAAAGCAAGTCTTAAAGCAAACTCGGCTGGTCCAGTCTTACATCTGGCACTATAGATGGTATCAAACCAGCACGTTAGTGCTGGATTGGGAAATAATGAGGCAAACTCCCATGGGTAGCACTTGATTATTGTGGAAAAGTTTCCTAACAACCTCGTTGAAAAACAGCTAGCTACTGAGAGACAGTGGGGGAGGGAAAGAGAAGGGAGTCTCCCTTCGAGTCCAGGCAACTTCTGTTAAGATGGCATCTCACTAAATCATCTCAACAAAAGCCACTAAATTGGACTGGTGAAGGTAGTCATGGCTTTCTCAGGTTGAGGAGTATTGTCACAGAGGACTTTGATGTAATTTCTCTTAGGAAGGTAAATGCTTCTTCTTCATCTGCTAGGTACTAGGGACTTGTTCGTTATATTTTGAATATACTAAACATTTTAGATTCAGTTTCCATTGAGGGAGGGTGGGAAATTAGGATACGGGAGAGGAGAGGAGAGGAGAGGAAGGAGTTTAGGGTTACTGATAGTATAGACATCCTTTTGTTAAGCATTTTGCTTCAAAAGGAAAATTCTTGATGTGCCATTTCCATCTACTCTTGTGTTTAGGACATTATGATCTACATCTGAGGAAAAGTTCATCAATAAAGCAATTTCATGATCTTATGCCATTGGTATTTTTTTAAAAACATGGTACTATTTTTGCATGGTAACAAATTATTCTCACTGTTAGTCTTGACATTAGTTCATGATATATATTTGCATAACCTTAAAGGTTCTTTCCTTTGTATATGAAGCTCTGTAGAACTTGTTTATGAGCTGACAGTAAATGCTTTTGTCTAAGTGAAACTGAATATTGATGTCATTACACACAGCAGGGTTGGGTCAGCCAGCTGTGGGAATGTCTTTCTCTTCTGAAGTCTGACTTTTAACAGTTGCATGTGTTCAATTAAGTCATATCTTATCTAGTATGCCTAATTATTTTTGAAAATGATGCTTGAGAGCATGATTATGAAATTTGGAAGTAAAATGGAAAAGATGTTTTAATGTGTTGACTTGCAGAATAATAGAATGGTTTGAGTTGGAAGATACCTGCAAAGGTCATCTATCCAACCCCCTGCCTGCAGTGAGCAGGGACATCTTCAAGTAGATCAGGTTGCTCTGGTCAGGATTGCAGCAGCACCAGTTTCAGTCAGTGTGAGCTGCCACGGAGCTATGCTCCAAAGTGAACTGTTGCTAAATAACTGAAATAACTGAAGGCATACAAGAGGTGCAAAAGGATTTTTAATAAGGAATTTACCCAAGCAACGTAGCTTGCCTCTGTGTTAAATATGTTCAAACAAGTGCTATTTGTTATATATAGGAAATGGCCTACAAAAAGAGGCAAGAGATATTAATGTTTATTATAGAGACTGTAAATTGTAATCCAAGTGAAAGGAAAAAGCAAACTGGAGAATAAAAAAGATAAAGCTACATGGCTAAATAATTTATAAGAGGAAATGTCTCTCTTAACTTTGTGATTTTGAACAAACTCTGTACCTGACAGGAAGGAATGCGATCACATAAAGAAAAATCCTATTATGTACAATGGATTTTTTCTTCATATATGTATAATGTCTTTTATATTAAGAAATCCAGAAGCAGAGGTAGTGTGCTAACTTTTGTTGAAATTTGCTATGCAGAAGCCCATACCAGTATTGCAATGCTTTGAGGCATAAGCGGGTGAAACCTATTTGACCTAATTGCTTCAAATTTCACTTTAACATAAGAACAAAAACATAGAGGTCTGTGAAGCATTTTTCCAATATAGAGAAAAATTGAGCGTTTTTCTGATTTATAGATCTCATTAAGGGATTTGGAAACAGGAAAAAAGTAAATATAGTAAGGGTATTGTCTGTCAGTATTACTGACATAAGCTATTACTACTTACAAACCTGTTCCACAACTTGCTCTTTCTTTTTGCAGTTTTTTATTGATAGTGTTAGAAAGTCAACCCCAAGACTTTATCAAATCAGCATAATCCTAGTACAGGGCGCTACTTGTTGCATTCTTTTAAGTGTCAATGAACTAATGGCATTCTGCAGCACACTGATGAAAAGCTTAAGTGCTCTTCCAGCAGATATTTCATGGGTCCTGGGTTCTTCTATGGAAGGTTTTTAAAGATAGATTTTGGGGAAAGAGTAATAGCTTCCGAAACATAAAATTCACTTATATTATTCCTAAAATAAAGTGCAATAATATTTCTTTCTGGGGCTTAGTGTGTGTGTGTAAGACAAGTGCTTGTCAACATTAAATTCTTTGACGCATACTAAGTATGAAGTAAAAAATAAAGCAAATTCAAAGCCCCCAAAGAAAAGATGCTTTTGAGAGGTACCAATGTTCTTTGGAACCTTGGGAAAATGTTTTAAAACTTTTTCCTGTATTCTAGTCTCTGTGCCTGAGGCAGGATGACAGTAAAAGTGCAAGCACCTACTTAGAAATGTCTGTCCTGTTAGAACTTTTTCTAGAAGGTAAGATGATGACCAGTTTCTCTGATCTTTTAGAACATTAGAGGGGAAAAAAAGTATGTAAAGTACCATATTGTACTTCCAGGCTTTTTTTCCAATTTAAGCTTATATTGAGATAGAAGTTTTCAATTGTTTCCATTTTGAATTAAGTCTGTTTAGGAGTTGATTTAATTGCTACTGCATAGGGTCATAAAATGGGAGAGGTTTATTCCCTGAGCTAGTTGTCTGAACTAGTTGACTCTTCTGGACTGATAGGCTGGTCAAAGTGCAGTTGTAAATGTTGTAGCTGTTTATAGGAATTGTAATGTGGTCCATCTCTTTAAGCAAATACTCCCTCTGGAACTTAAGACCAATGTTTTATTTTCTATTTTAGAGAAATTGGAGGGTCTTACTAAGCCCTTGTCTTTAAAAAGAAGGAAAACCAAGATTGCATGCATTTGACTACAGTTATTTTGTCTAATTTGATCTTAATTTGTCCAAGTAACATATTTTGTCATTATTCTGCAATTCTGTCTAAATCTGTTTGCTCTTAATTCTTTGGTACTTAAGTCTTTGCTTTTCTGCACTCTCCGTTACTTGTTTCTCTGACCTGGTCTGTATGATTGACCATAATTTCTCCCTGTCAGATAATAGAGGGTTTTAGTTTAAATACACTTTTATTGTGTGGGCTTATCTTGCAGCACGTCTAATAGTACATTATCAATGACAGTAGAAAGGAGGGTACTCTTTGCTAAGGAGAAGGAGCAGTGTAGTGGGGTTTCCAGTGCAGTTTAAGTGCATAGCTTTAGTATTCAATTAAAGGATATAGAAGCATTTCTCTCTAATGTTGCCCTAATATTCAGATTGTATTATTTTTTATTGTCTGACCTGTCATGACATCCCGAGATGGTGGCAGGGAGAGAGGAGTTGACTAGCTTTCATACTGAGTGAGGTGGACAAACAGTATCAGTGTGGAGATTTGATGTTTGCTTATGATAACTTCAGTAGTACTGCATGGAGCATAATCGTCATGAAACACTTATATATTTTCAATTTTTTTGGTATATTTGGTAGTTCTGGGTACCCTTTTCACAATGCCTATTTCCTTTTGCCTTTGTGCAAAAGCTGTTAATAAGATTACAGTGGCTGGTCCTAATTATGTTAATTTCATTTAGAGCAAAATGCAGATATTGCAAGTGCTCCAGTTACTTGCTTAGTCATAAAATGTTGAAAACCAGTTGTCAGTAAGAAGTCTTGTCATCATTTCAAATGTTCAAATGAAAGCCTTTGGAACCAAGTGCAATTTCTTCTATCTATGATGGTGTAATTCATTGTATTATTTTAGTTTATGATAAATCTACATAAGGATCTTTGGACAATAACAAGAGATTATAGGAAATCTCTAAAGTAGAACCTGAGTAAGTTGTTGGTTTGTTGCACAACCACGTACTGTATACTTTGGAAAGAAATGGAACGAGTTCTGGGAGAGAGGTGGTTGGAATCTTGCACCACCTACATTTACTTTGAAGATGTTAAAAGTGGAGGTGTTCTTACCTCTTCTTTTAGAGGCTGGGGGTGTTGTATGTTTTATGAAATATTTTCTACATCATCTGATTCATGTTGGTAGCTCTTGCAATGTCCTGAAAAGGCAGGGAAAAGGATTTTTTTATTTTAGTTTCACTTTTCCTCCTCCTCCGTGTTGCCTCTGCGTTATGAGACAGAAAAAGTATGTTCAGTTAAGGATTCAGTTCAGGTTTTGACTGTTTTCTCTCTTTGCACTGTAGTCTGGTGTTGCAGAAGCTATTTATAGCTTCTTCAATTTATTTCTAAAACTCTGAGAGTTATTTTTAGGCAAGGTTAGTAATTAAGCGCAAGCCTGTAAATGGAGTGCTTAATCCCTTTAGCAATAGCAGTAATCTTTCTCAGATGGAAGGGCTCACAAAAACGTCTTTGACTTTTTTATCTAGGCTATAGACAGCACTCATCTGTGAATTGCTGGAAGACTCTCCAGTTTCTGTTCCACAGCAATATGCTGTGTTGTTGCCAGTCTTCAGCTCAGTGTCAAAAGTGAATTAAGTCCTCTATGGCTGGACCATAATTTAGATTTATGTTCTAGTTGAAAAGATAAATGTATTAGGACATAGAAGTCCTAGAGAACAGTGAGCATGAAGTATTGTAGGATGTTGCCCAGTAGCACAAATTCAATGAGAGTGACCTAAGAGTCCTCTTCCAGTAAAGCTTTTTCCTTTATTGCATGTGATGTGCTTCATGTACGTAAGCACCTCTCTATTCCCGGGCATTTCACGTCTAAGAAGTCATTTAATTTTACCTTTAAGTACTCTAAAGATATAAAACTGACACACTGGTTTTTGTTAATCTTTGTTTCACAGAGCTTAAGCTATACCACTGCTTTGTTTCTGATCCATAGGCAACTGAAAATCTCTCTAGTGTTGTATTCCCTTGGTTTTCTGCTGTGCAGAAAGTCATGCTTTTGTCTATTCTGTAGTTGTGTTTTATCCTTGAGAAAGCTGGAACTGATGATTAACTGAAATAGCTGTCAGACTTGTGCTCTTCCCCCAGCTGCCCTTGGTGAATGGTATATCACAGTATGGCTGTTTTTGTAATGTTTCAGAAGCTCCTCCAAGACTGCCAGCTTTAGTTAGAACTTAACGGTCAGGTTTCATCGAGGTGATGATAACAATGGTACTGCTTCCTGTTGTGACACTGCTGAGAGAACAAAATTGTGCTTTCAGGATTAAGTGTGAATTATGAATACAAAATATAAAGATTTGAGGGATGCTATATAAAAGGGATTAATTCTGTATTGGTTGTTAAGGGCAGTAGCTCTATTTTAAAGTTACAGCTGAGCACAAAATTTTGCATCTCTATTAAATATTGTCCCTGCTCAATAAACCTTTTGAGTATGTGTTGGAATCTGAAGCATGTGGTTAACTACTTTGCTGAATTGGGACCTTCATTACCAAATTGCAGGTGTATGTTAGCTTAAGTATTTAAGGAAAAAGCCCCTGCAAAACAATACTTACTTTGTTCTGTTCCGTGCGTTACATTAATGGAAAACATCAGAAATGCCGTGCTGTTGCTATGCTGTCCAAAACAGATTTAATATAGTTAATGGTTTGAATGTTCAGTATGAGATATGGCCCAGTTAAGAATTAACATGGAGTGATGAAATGAAAATTCAAAAATTGAAAGTGAGATTCTATTTTAGAGTGCAAAATATTATTGTAGAATGAGGCTTTCAAATGTTTTCCTTTTTAAAAGTGCATTTCAATTATATTTTTTTAAAATTCTTACGTGGATAATAGAGCATTTATTATATCTGTGCAATGGCTGGGGCTCTGTAAACATTTCCGTAATAACATGGGTTTAATAACATGGTCGTAAAAGTGTGTTTTGCACATAAAAGTAGTGTACTAGTCTGCGAGAAAGCTTGTGCTTTAAAAATAAATAACATTATTTAAAGAGAGAGATTAAGAAGGAAATGGAAGAAAATGTGGGTTGTATCTAATTCATTCCTGATAAATATTTGATCAATATGTTCTTTAGCAAATAAATAACCCCCCACTTAGCTAGAAAAAGTAGTTCAGTGCTGAGCTAATCTAGTATACTTCAAGCCTGAATTTACACTTCAAGTCTGTTGCTACATAAAACGTTCATACATATAATGAAGATGTGCTTTCCATGCAAAAAGTAAATCTGCACTGTGTAAAACCCTGCAGTGTCACAGAGTTCTTGTTTTGTGGTGCTACTTGTGTAGCTTCCATAGTCTAAGACACCTTTGGCACATGGAAATCATTTGTTACCTGTCACAAATATAGACCTGTACCATGCTGTAGGAATTGTACATCTTTTCTTCTTCTCCACCAACATAAAATTAGCTATAGCTACATTGTGCTAGATGAGACCACCAGATTTTTGTGAGACATTCCCCTATTTAAAATACTGGACTCTGATGAGAAATAGGAGAAAAGATACATTCTGATTTACTAGAAAAGCTATGAAATCTTGGGATATTTCTGTGGAGAAGCTGAGAAGTACTTGCTGCTCTTGCCAATGCATCTTTCAACCAAGGCAAATGTGACAAGTCTAGATTCAATTGGCTTGTATGTTTTTTAGCTCTGAGATTCTTTAGGACAAGTTTGAAATGATACTAGGTTGGTTTTTTTTTTAACTTTACACATACATGTACATTAATATGATTTACGAATAAACAAAGCACTTCCGCTGTGGTCTGGAGTAACAACATTTATATTTAGTAGAAAGTTTTGGTGTTTATTAGATTATGGTTTTAAATCAGTTGGGTGTGTGACATCTTACATTAAAGTTCAAAATTAATATGTTGTGTGTTGTGAGAAACATATTTTGGAGATGTAAGTCTTCATGTTTTCATTCAAGATACGACCTTGGGCGGATTCATAGGCATGAGAATACATATTCCTTGGATTTCTTTTTTGTCTTTGGTGGATGTAAGCTGAAATCCCTCAGTGATATTTTATGTAGCAAGGTGTGTGAAATCAAATGAGGGATATAGTCCCTTGAAAATAAGAGAAGAACATAGCTGAAAAATGCCAAATAGTGTAAGCAATATTTGCAGATGCATTTTTAGCTATTGTAAATTAAGACTTAATTTCCAGAGTAAGTGTACTGAATCGGAAAAAATTGTGAGAGATCTCATTTCTTCAATGTCTTTTTCTTACATTTTAGCTGTATTATCAAGAAATAGAAAGGAATTAGCTTCTAGCAATGAAGCAACTCAGTGAAATCTGAAAAAAATTACTTTTTTTTTACCTTTCTACTTGTTTTTCATTCATTGCATAGTACTCTTAACAACACTGAAGATTTTGGATGTGTTCTGCAGGTGACAGCTAACCTATTTGTATTTACCAGGCATTAAATGTTGCCATTGTATATATGCTGTTCCATAAACTTTGGAAGGATAACCATGTTACTTTTATTTTTCTGTTGTCTTCCAAGGGACGTCAGAGATGGCTTCAGAAGAAAAAGCTTCTATTCTTCTCATTATGTGAGAGATCGATCCCCTCATAAGAGGGACTCTCCTTTCTTCAGGGAATCGCCAGGGAGCCGAAGGGATTCTCCTCACAGCAGATCTGGCTCTAGTGTCAGCAGCAGAAGCTACTCTCCTGAAAGAAGCAAAGCCTATCCTTTCCACCAGCATAGCAGAAGTATGTCATCTTTACATAAAAGAAATATTTCTTCTCAGCAAGGTAATGCTGGATTAATGATGTGAACTGGTTGGTGAGGTGAAACTGCAACTCACTGTATAAGCCCTTTTTCCTTACATGCTCTTTTTTACAATGGGAAAAGCTGACATTTTGTACTGTCTGTGTGTTGTCTGCTCTGGTTGTTTCATTGTACTCTCTGTTCCCTTATGTATTTCATGTGGGAGATTGTAGGTGTTGTTTTGGTAGCAGGTCTAGACTGACTGTAGGAGTTTCAGCTGCACAGCTTTTCCTAGTATTTTATGTTCTTTGTAGCATCAACTCCTGTTACTTCTTTATGTGCTTCACTGGATTCCCTGACAAGAAGCTTTGCTTCATCTACAGCAGATGAAGACATTTCTTCCTGCAACCAGGAGAAAGGAAGGATTAAAAAAATGGAGAAATGAAAGTACATACTGCTACATGTTGCATTTTCTCCAAATTTTACTAGGCTTTTGAAACTTATTGTTTTTTAGCAATTACATTTCAATGTCAAAACCTCTCAAACCTTGTTCTCCTCAAAGAAATGTGATGCATATCTCAGTTTAGTCTATCCTGACTTTTGAAAGCTTGGCTCCTAATGTTTACCAGAAGTCTAATGAATCATCTGTTTTGAAAATATTTGAGGTTTTCATATTTAAATGATTTTGGATGAAAAAAAATGTAATTGCTTTTTTTAGTATACTACAGTCTTAGCCACTCTGTTTGTACAGCTTATGGAAATTAATCTGATTTGATTTCTGTTTCTGCAAATGCTTTCTAGTGAACTATGCAAACCTACTGTTCATTTTGGCAGCTTTTTAAAAATTAATTAAATTTTTTTTTTACTCACTGAGAGGCACATTGTGTTTTCAGAGTGACACTGAACCATTATGTAGCACTTCTTGCCAAAAAAGATCTTTGTAGTTTAGTTAACATTGTTTAAATATTGAGGAATCATTTCATTCCTTTCAGAGTACAGATGGTCTTTCTATTTGGCCATTACAGTGCTTTTAACATTTTATAATAATACTCAGTGAACATAAATTCCTCTAAGTGTAGGAGAGGAGGAAAAAAATAAGGTAGTTAGTTTTCTAGAAGTCTTATAGGTGTGCAGCTTATAATTACTAGGGACAGGAAAACAATGTTTTGAGAAACCATACAAAATTTTGGAATGTTTTATGTTTGGTTTTTTTTTTTTTTATTTTGAGCTGACTTTGATCATATATATATATATATATATATATATGTATATAGTATATTGTTAGAATTAATCAGACAATGGTGGAGGTAGTGATGTAGAAGCACATACGTTTACAAAACAGAAAAGATGCTGATCAGGAGAGGAGCTTACATCTAGGTCTATGGTTTTTGATATTTTCTCCCATTTGCATGGTTAAATACCTGTCCCAATCACCTTTAGATCAGTTTTAAGAGACCAGATGAGTTGTACACTGGACTATTTCTTTATTTCTTTCCCTGGAAAAGAGGACTACTAAAATGTCCCCCGAGATGACTGAATTAAAATATCTATTTGCAAGGTATAAATGGTTTAAATAATACTTTTAGAATAATTTTTGAATGCCATTTGCCTTAGGTAAGCTAATGTATTGCATATTTAAAAGGAACATCAAGTGGGACATCTCATGTATGTCAGCAGTACATTTTAGTGGGTACTTAAATGGATTTACAACATGCAAAGTATATACTATTTCATGTGGAATTTGCAATATGACATCTTTCTAAAATATTATAATACTGTTTAAAATCATGCTGTCTGAATTGGTTTGGCCACATGACTTCCACTGAAGATGGAGTATCCCGTGCTCTACAACCCTTCATACATTAGGATAAATACAGAATTTAAACCAAGAAAACTGTGGGAACATGAAGAAGCTTGGTAAAGGGAAGGGAAAGGGCTAATGGAAAGGACAAGCATTCATCTGTGATGGGAGAGCATGGAGAGAAGCAGATTGGGATTCCTTCACGGGGCCAGGCAGTAAGGGATCAGTAGAGTGGTGCACTGAGAAGATGCAGGAAGGCAAATAGTGGTGCTTGGAGAGTGTCATGTTTAATTTTACAGGTAGGGCTTTGGGGCTCAAAACAGCCACACGCATTCTGAAAAAAATGGCCCAATAATGTCTTCAAATTATATGGTGTTTTTTCACTTTGCTTAACTTTAAATAATTTTCTGCCATTTGTATCAACTCATTTCATCTGTTCGGGTGCAAACATATAATGCAATCAACTGAGATAATCTTTAAAGAATCCAGTCTGATGGAGGAGGCATGTGGGAGGCAGAGTTAGAGTAGTCTGTAAATTTAAAAAGAGGTGGCTCATCTATGGGGCTGAAAAGCAGGTACCACGGGAACAAGGCTTGTGTTGCTTAGTAGTGGCAAAGGAGATGCTCTGTGCTTTGTGGAGTGTGACAGAATAAAAACATGGTTATTTCTAACTTCTTGGTTTTAGTTTTGACTAAACTAAGATTTTTTTTATTTTTCATCGTTTTTCCATTTACTATTTCTTGTTAAAAAGCTTTCTTTTCCATTCAAGGTCAATTTCTTTTATGTCTACCAGAAATTCTTACTATTTCTGATTACTATATTTTTAAGTAGGCTCTTCATTTAGCATCATCTTCAAATTGAGGTTTAAACTGCAATTTAGAATGTTTGATTTAGCCAGAGTAACATTCTCACCAATTTTCATTAGCATTTTTGAAAGGCCCATCAAGATTTTTGCATGGATTAATAAACCTTCAACATTACAGCAGTAACTCACTTGCCACCAACAGTGTGCATAGATGAGCAGATTTTGATGTTTGCTTTGTATTAAGCATACACTATATATATGTTATGAAAATGTGGCAAAAGAGTTGAAGACCAACCTTTCACATACCTCTTACATGTTTTCTGTTGTTAAAGGTATGCATTTTGCATAGACTTTTCCATGCATTTTGTGGAGGTATTTTAAAATACACCACACAATACAGTATTATTTTATGGCATTGAATAAAAAAAAAGGAAAACAGCTCAGCTCTTAGGAGTGAGATGCCATGTCTGCACTTTGTTGCTTTGATTTATTAAATTAAAACCATATTTAAAGCCATAATGAACAATCACATTTATAGTTCTACAAAAAATAATTTCTATCCCAATTTCTATAACTATTTGATAGACTTTTTAATGAATCCCTTTATTAATTGTATTTATAAAAATTTAATGGAAGCCAAGGTAAGTTTACATTGTATTTTATTTGTGAACAGTCAGCTGTTTCCCAGTGAGTGTGAATAATCTGGTTAATTAGGCCTACTGACAACATGTTTGTTTTTTGTGCTTACCTTTTGCAGATCTCTTAGATATAATCTGTGGACCACAACTGGAAAACTAGTAGTTTACACTGCAGCCAGTTCTGGTACTGTGGGCTGCCTGTAACTGGTCTGTGGCAAGACTATGCACAGATTGTGATTAGCACTATGAATTTGTTTTGACATTTTGCCAATTTGAACTTTTATAAGAAAGACACTGGTCTTACAAGGAGCATCCACCCTGTGGCTGATACAGTACAGGACTGTTTCCCATGGCAGGTCTTTTCAACATACTGTGGCCTGCTAAACCAGTTCATACACTGCCTGGTTTCCTGGAGTGATTGACTGGTGTCTCGTATTTCAACTGTTTATCTTATTGCAGGAATATTAAAAAGTGAAATCACATCATCTTGTGAAATCATACTGATACATCCTTCCAGTTAATGATGGAAAAAAGACAGTGGGTTTTCTTAAATGTGTGAAATGACGTGGCTATATATCATCTCTCCTTGGGAAGAGAAAAAAGTGTTACCAACATTTATCAGATGATGGAGTATGTAGATTTTATGGAATCATAAAATCATTAAGGTTGGAAAAGACCTCCAAGATCGCATCCAACCTTTGACCAAACACTACCCTGTTAACTAGACCATGGCACTACATGCCACGTCCAGTCATTTCTTGAACACTTCCAGGGATAGTGACTCTACCACCTCCCTGGGCAGCTGTTCCAAAGCTTGATCACTCTTTCAGTGAAAAGATTCTTCCTGATATGTGGCCTGAACCTTCCCTGGCACAGCTTGAGGCCATTTCCTCTTGTTCTGTCACTAGTTGCCTGGGAGAAGAGTCTGACTCCCATCTTGCCACAACCTCCTGTCAGGTAGTTGTTGAGGGTGATAAGGTTCATGTCTGACTTGAGAAAATTTCACTGCAGTCTTTCTAAGCCAGTAAGCATATTTGCAGTAGATATTTTTAATTTCACAGTCATTAATTTTATTCTTAATTGTAGGTAAAGAGAGGACAGTTCAGTCACTGAAAACATCAAGAGATGCATCCCCTTCAGGGTCCACAGCAGTACCTTCATCAAAGGTGAATTTTCTTCTTGAGTGCTTCACACCATGGTTTTAGATTGCTCATTGTTGTATTTTTTCCTCAGTTGGAAGGAGATACTGTATGCATCTGTTAAATTGCATATTCCTTACAATATTCCTTCCTATTCCTTACAATAGGAATAGGACTTGGTCTTAGAATTCTGTGTTGCTGTGAGTACGTTAGTATTACCACTCATTTTGACACAGACTTCTGTCATGTTATTCAATGGGGAAAAAAAACAGGCTTTGGTTGTGCTATGTCATTCTAAGTACTTATCCTTTACACATCTCTTTTAGAACTGCTGTGCCAGCTGATTGCCATTGTCTTTAAGGGGAGGGAGGCAAGTGATGTATTTTTAGTGATATAAATATGGAAAGTAAGATAAAAGCTATTATGCACAAGTCACACTGATTTGGATCATAAAATATAGTTAGTTCACCTATTTTGCTTACAGACAGCACACTGCAGCTTAATACCAAATCCTTACTTAATACACACCTTTGAGAACACGGAGGCATTGCCTAATCTCTTGCTCTTATGTTAATATGTAGTGTGAGCTTGAACTCTATATTCGCTGTTTCTTCTTCAGTCAGGTCTGCTCTATACTATATTGGTTTTTTTGCCATCAATTTGCAAGTATCTGCTGGCAGTGGGTATCCACTTGATATAGGCTACGCAAAATGGAACTTTTTTTGGCAGAAGTCATTTCCCCAGACAACATAAATATTTATTGGGTATGCATCAGCTGCAGAAATGGAGATACTTCCGTGACCATTTATTGATTTTTCTCAAGACCCCAGATCTGCTTGTAATGTAGTGCCCTGTGTCAGTGGAGTCTGTTGGAATCAGCCTCTTGGCTGGATTGCACTGACTAGTTAAGTTACCTAAGTGCTTCACTGACTCACGAGTAATGGCAGAAAAAGTCTTGGCAAAACATTAACATCTCCAGAGCCAGAGTCTTACAATTATTAAGGCTTGAGAAATTAGTTATATAGTATATATCAGAGATTAAAGGAGGTGATTTTCAGTGCTCTAAGTTATAATTTAGCTTTGAAATTCTCACAAAGGTATATGTTTCCACAGCAATTCCTCTTTTCACTGTAGTATCTATTTGCAAATCTGAAAAGGAATTCTTATCGATCTTATAATTATTTTTTGCATATCTATGCATGTGAATTAATACATATTGATGTTACCTGATCTTAGCTACCTGTTTGACTATGTTATGAAGTCTTTTGTGTTTTTCTTTAATAGCCGTATGGATTCTAAGCCTTGGAGGCTGTATCCAACATAGTTAGAAAAAAAGGCAGATGTGTGAGACAGGGAAGGCTTCTGAGCGAAGTGACAGGTTTTTGCTTTTCTATGTTATTTATGAGACAAAATACCAAAAAAAAGAGACTTCTGTTTTGAGGGGAGGGGTTGCAGTTTAGTTTTGTAACGAGACATATTAGATTGGTTGTTTCTTGCAGCCTAAGTAGCTGATGCTATTTTTAATTGAGAAATATGTTCCTGTTTTTTCTCTTCAGTTGAAGTGTACCTGTGGAAATACTATTATTTTGTAAAATTCACTCAGGATATATTACGTATTTATCAACATTCAACCTATACAATTAAATTTTATGAGATTAAATGAAACAAATGGTTTTTTCTGCATGCCAATAGATATTAGGATGGTTCATTTCTTTTATAGCATGTGGAAATATAGCAGGTCATGTGAGATTTTCTATGAATTATATTACTCCTTACTTTTAAGAGCCCTCTTCATACTCCTGCATATTGAACTTTGTCACCTTCTGACTTCATTGGTTGTAATTCTGCAATTTGCAGTTATAGAAAACAGGGATTGCTATTGGAACATTGTGTTGCACTTCTCTTCTGGATTCAGATAAAGGTGGTGTCTTCATGACACAGAATCCTGGAAGGGTTCTGTGAATTGTGTATTTATGCCATATTACAGCACAGAGATATTTGGCTAATACTTTGCTTGAGATAAGCACAAAAGATGTGCAGACAAAGGGGTCTTGATATTAGCCATTTATGTACCTTACAATGAACTAATGATAAGAGGTGGAGTGTTGGTTTCTTTCATTTGGGTTTTTCTTTGTTTGCTTTTTTTTGTCTGCCTATTTGCAAAGATGGAACAGGCATTGGGTAGAAATTGTTACAGCCTTTTTCAGGCAGTAGGATTTTTGTATCTCTTTTTTAGATACCCATCTTAGTGTTGCAATTTTTAATGCTAGAGTGACAGAGATTCTTTCAGTGCTTCTACACATACAGTTGATTTAAATTAAATATCTACATAGTGGTAACAAGATTTATAAAGCTAGCTATTTCTAAACTGGTATTTGTCATTGTTTGCTACTCTGATAGTAAAAGTCAAAGAGTATTCTTAGAGAGAAATCAGTTTTTAAATACTACTTATGTGAGAATTTCCATTTGAAAAGGTAGATTAAAAGAGCATGAAGCCATGGCTGATTCTATTATAAATGATTAGCATTCCCCCAAATAAAAAATAATGAATTTTAATGGAACCAGCCCGTATCACTTAAAGTTTGTATAAAATATTTTTTGTCCCTAATTAGCTCAGCTTTTACACCCTACCTAATATTTAATAGTTAATTTTATAATTTTTGCAACCTTTTATGCCTGAAAAATCACATTGAATTATTAGTTCACTCCACTCTTCTGACTTCTTTCAGTGCCCAGCAGGTCTCAAATAATTTTTCAGTTATCTCTGACCTGTGAATTTAATAAACCTGATTCTGAAAGTAACGCAGTCCCGGGGGGAGGTGTGGGGCGGGTGGAACTTCTGCTATACCAGGAGTGTCTTGGAGGCCCCAAAAGCCCACTCTGGCCAGTACAGCCGGGTGCTGTGCAGACAGCTCTGCCCTACCCCAGCCGGTGTTCTGGCAAGTATCCACCTCCCCCCAGCTAGATGGCTCGTGCGTTACCAGGGTTTAACAGAGGGCTCAGTCGCATGGAGTTCCAGAAGCACTTTATTCCTGAAGGTGTCCAGAGGCGAAAGAGACTGAATGGCCTTGGGAAACCCTTGTTATAGGGCACTGGCCAAAGGGCAGGGGACACAGGGGAGGAGAGGGAGGCAGGGGGGTACAGAAGGAGCAAGGGATAGGAGTCAGGAGACAGGTTACGGTTAATCAATATAGGAGAATTAACATATCCAGGTAAGGCAACTCAGAGAGAAACCATTTCACTTTCCAAGGGGTTGTTTCATACAGCAGAGTTATCCCACCAACGTCCTGGGATGGGCTCAGCCACCCCAACATGAAAGTATAGTGTTTTTGTAGCAATCCACTGAACTTCATTGATTTTTTTTCTCCTCTCTTGTTTCTTTATTATCTGCTCTCTCACCACCCACTTTTCTTTTTAAAAAAATTGGACAGCAAATGAAATAATTTCAACTTTATTTCCTATTTTAAAATGTTTTAGGGATCTGAATGTCTGTTTATTTTAATTTTGAAGATTTTTGCCATGTGTGAGTGTATTTCATGTTAAACCTTGACTGTAATGTTTTTGTACAGGCCTTGGAGAAGAGCAACAGACTATCAGAAAAGGAACTTGCAGAAGCTGCAAGCAAGTGGGCAGCTGAAAAGTCAGAGAAGGCCGAGGAAAGCAATTTACCTGAAATAACAGAGTATGATGTAAGATAGGATTACTAATCCACTTATTTTAAAGTGTTACAACAATAGGCTCCTGTTTTTCTGTACTCTTCGTAAAGGTACATTTTATAACTTAATCCTGAATTTTTCTTCCTATGCTATTAAATATTTGTTGAAAGGGAGTGAGAGGGAGATTAAAACCTTGTGATTTATGTATTTTGAAAAAATACACAAAGTCAGAGTACATTTTGTTAGTATAACTTGAATTGATGTTGAGCTACAACTGACACAATAAAGTTTCAGCTCTCCCAAACATTCTCCAAGGAAGTCTTGCGTAGTGTAGGTCTGTATGCCTTACTGAACTTCATAAAATTAGCAGGGGACTTCCGAGTCAAAACATGAGTGCACATGTGTGTAAAACATAAGACTTAGGAGAGAAACTCTGGTTTGTTGAGTTCCGTTTCAAGCCATGTCAGCCTACCATGTCATATATTCTTTTTCACAAAGCAGTCCTCCATTATATTAAATATTAAGCTTATCTAGTTACTGGAGTGGGTATATTTTTTATTTTCCCCAGAATCCTTATTTCATTATTAATCAACATGAATTATTTGCCAGTTTGTTCACTTCTGTTTTCACCCCTCCTTGTCTTCTACCCCTGGCTATATTGAAGTGTGATTATAGACCTTCTCAGTCATTTGTTATGCTGCTCTTGGATAGGATGTGTTTTTTGGGTTCTGTTATGTTAGTAGAAAATGTATTTGTCATTTAAAACAACCCAAATATTATGTAATCTGTTTGTTTTAGTTCTGTAATAATTTGTTTTAATTTGTTTTAATTCTGTAATAATTTTAACTTTCACTTTGCTTCAACTTTAGAATCATTCTTAGAAAAAACAAAATAGTTTTTACTTCACAAAGTCATGTCTTAACCTTTACAATTAATAGGTTTGATGTTTTTTGTGTGCAAATAATTTTAGGGAAAATGAAAGCATCTTGGGAAGCATCACATTTCCACTTATAGACTATAAGGGCTAGGTTAGAGAAATAAGCTCACTGAATCCATATCTATCTGAACTTTCAGGTCTTGTCCATTGATGTAATGGGTGAATGCATGAGCAGTTCCTAAGTAGTGGTCAGGAAGATCTAGTTAGATACATAAACTGGAAAAAGCAATTAAAAAAAAAAAGAAAAAAGGGGAGAAAGTGTTGGAGTGAGGAAAAAGCAACAACTGATCCATTTCTGAGAGGTTCAGGAGAGAAATATCACTGTGATTCTTGATGAGGGGCAGGGAATGCAAGGGAGGAAAGAACAGAGTGGGCCACATGGAGAAGAGTTGTTTAAAGCTTCCTCTGTGCCTCAGATAAAATTGCAGTGGCAAAGAGATTAAAAATAAAGAATCAAAGTGAAGCAATTGCAGCTGATTATGGTGCAGTCTAAGATGATTTATTGACTAAGAAGGTGGGCTGTAGAAATGCTAATGAAGGAGGTGAGGGATCTCATTCTGAGTCTTAGAAGAAAGGACTTCTCACCTTGTTTAGTGGGCTGTCGTGTATGAATTGCAAGAGTCTTAACTCTTTCCTCTTTTTCTCACATAGTGCTTAATAGGTGAACTTCGTGTTGCAATGAACTTTTTATCAGCCTTCACTTACTCTCAGGCATTTCATTATTTACTGGGGTAGCAAGATTTGGGATGCAAACTTAATGGTTTATGTTGCTGCTAAGGTTTGAGCATATATTCACAGGACCACTTTAGCTTTTTACTTCCTTTTTCTGTCTAATGCTTTTCTCTTTCACGTTAGTTAAATCTTAAAATTCTTTACCTCTATTTTTGAATAATAGAAACTAGTTTTCATCTTCTTCAATTTTCAAATTCTATTAAAAAATAAAAAAATCTGTTCCATAATACCAGATTGAAATAATGCTGTAAAAAGAAATTATTACATCTTCTATATAAACTCCTTGGAGTTGGGGTCTGTTTCCTTTGGAGTAGGAATACGGTCTTAATTTCTGTTTTAGAGGGAAGTTTATACAGTTTCAGTACTTCAGTGTGATTTTTCATGTTACTAGAAATCTTCTAATCACGTTTGCATTTCCTATACAATAGTTATCACAGTTCCTTTAATAATAGACCTGTGGCCCTGAAAGCTTCAAGAGTTCTTCCTGACAGCATTTTTATTTTGTTGCTGCCTATGTACCTTTTATTTTGTTGCTTTTATCCTTTCCCAGAAGACTAATCACATTTTCATTGTGGGTATTTCTTGCTTTTTGGTATTATAAATATCACACACACAAATTTCTTCTCAGTGGATGGGCAGGTAAAGGTTGTCTGATATCACTGGCTTTCCACAGTTAAAGCTGTGTAACAGGGGGTTTTCTCATGTTGTGTTTTCTACATGTTTAAAATCCATATTTCTGTATCTGTTAAGATTGTAGCAATAATACTTCACTAATAGTCTTGATGAGCAAGGTCATATCCAACTGATGACTGTATGTGGGCTTTTGGGTTTTTTTGCTCACACTGAGATTTTTATTTTCCTCTCAAAACTGAATTTATTGTTTTGTTTTTTTTTTTAAGGCTGGATCTTCAGCTCCAATATACATCGAACAAACAGAGGAAACAGAAGCAAATCTAACGGATAGTACAGAATTATACGAGGACAGCCAGCTTCTTGGTCGTTCAAAAGCAATTGCAGCTAAGACAAAGGAGATTGAACAGGTGCGTCTTCTTGGCGTTTTGTCACTAATACAGTAATGGTTTGCCCTGCTAAAATTACCTTGATTTATTTTTTCCTCCTCCTTGGAGTGTAATATGAATGTAATTTGATTTTTCAAGATGATGTGATAACATCTCTGACTTTAATTCTGAAGAACCATGGCATTTATTTGCACATGGAAGTTAATGGTAGTTTTCTGTAACTTACGTGCAGCAAACTGCTGTTCTGCAAGCTTAGACAATGACTGTCTCTTAATTCTACTGGCCTTTGTTCTGTTGCCTGTGAGGCCATTTCCTGAGCTGCAACACTGTTCCTTTTTATTGACACTTGAAAAACACCTTTCTACTCAGTTGGTTTTGTAATATTGACTTTGCATGATCATGTTCAAGGTGGGCGTGGTTTCCATGTGTGCTAGGTCTGGCTGGGATGGAGTTTACCAGAGCATGGTGTAACTGGGAGAGCCATGATGCAGTTGGTTTATCCCTGTGTGTCTGATCGCAGGGTCACATATGGCCTCCGAGAGCTAGTACCAAATGCATAAACCTAGGACTTTTTAAAAATGACAAACCGAAAAACATTACAGTTAACCTGATGCTGGTGAATCTGTGATTGGGTTTCCCTAGGCCCAAAAGATGGGGTTATAGTGAAAATGGATGAAAGTTTGGTCATAAAACCCAAATACTGTTTTTCATATGATCTAAAGCTATTGTGTTTGGTAGAGTTTGCACTTAATTCTAGGGACATCTAGATTATGTTCTGTAAAACAGAATACTTTTAGGAACTTGGTTCAGAAAAGCCTGAGGAATAACTTAAGATTTGGATTTTGCAGAACCAGTTTCTCCTGTTGTTGATTTGAATATTGAAGCTGTCAGCTTCTGCAGAATTTAAATAAGATTCTAGAATGATGCTAGATGTATTTTACTCAACTGAACAAAATGCTTATTTCCTTATGAACCAGGTACTGTGAATTTGTTAAAAGTGAGACAAGATATTTATTTAATCATTGAAAATTAAGACTGGAAAATGATCTATATGTTTTTCACATAAATATTTAAAATTAACTTCTGTGTTGCCAACTAAATTTTCTGAATTAAAAAAAATTGTTGTGATAGACCTGATGATTTTCATAATCATCATGAATGTCATGAGTCATTGTAATGAAATACTGTGAATCCTGTATATGGAAGCAGTCTCTCTGTAGAAATTTGTATACTATTCTGTTTACTTTGAGTTCTTAGCATCTAAAAGTAAATTTAGTTTAACATTTAAATCTTTAAAGTGAACTGTAAGCTAGTGCATTTATAAGAAAGCTTTTTCATAATTTCTTTCTGATAGTTTGTCTTGAAGAGTTCAGTAATAGAAGAAAAATTATTTTGTTCTATGGACTTTGCAGTTAAATTTCATTCAGGTGTTTAATGCAATATTTCTGGAATGTAGTTTTGTGGAAGGATTGCTAAAATAAAATGCTTATTGCAAAGACTTATGCTGCAAGAATGGTGAAATTGTAATCCTTCTGCAAAGCCAAATTTTCAAAAGGTTGTCTTTCAGTATGTGCTGGACAGCTATTAAGGTATTTAAAACAAATAAGAAATTAAGCCAGGGCATGTGCCACTGGGTATGTGTTAAAGAATCGGTGAGGGTCCATCTGTTGTTTGAGGAAGTGAGGTTTGACCCATTGAAGCTCTTCTACTTATGTCTCCTAAATTTTTCTTTCTCTCGGAGCATCAGATCTAGTGATGTTTGCTTTTTGGTTCATGTTTATTCTCAACCTGATTGCCAGGTATTTCTTGGCTGTTCCAGGCTCCTGATGAAGCCTTCTTTGCTTTGCCCTCTCCATATCTATTTGTCTCTAAAGCTCTAACCAGGAAAAGAAGCAAAATTTTCCAAATATGTGCTTCTTCTTAGGATGGTACTGTTTCAGGAAAACCCAGAGGCAAAAAACTGTGCTGACAGAACATGCACGGTGTCGCAATGAGCAAATCCACTGCTGTGCAGCAGAGAAACAGGCAGTCTGGTGCCCTGGGCAGGAGGGAGGTGGCAGCTTGTGATATAGTCTGTTATTTCTCTTAAGAAAAACAAGCAAAAATATCCCTTGAGCAATTGAATGAAATATTCATACAGGTGTTCTGTTTTAAATTAGTCGATCTCAGTATCTTGTGTATCGCTCATATCACTCTTTTGTAAAGTTGCCTCTGCCTTTTCTCTAAGCTACAATAACCCAATTGCCAATTCTAGAATTTTAAATGAAGCGTGATTGTAAATGATCACTCTGGCTCATCAAGAAAATATTTGTATATTATTTATTTGATAGGGGACTTACTGCAAACATTCATGTAAAATCATGCCATTTGAAGAAAAATTAAGTTCTTTGTGTGCTGATGATGACAGGGCAAAATGTGTCAAACCAAGGCCTAGTTGCTGTCTGCTATATAGTGACTATCTTTTAGGAGTCTGCAGTTGCTTTGCACATAGTAACTGAAGCTGACATAAAGAGAGGAAACTAGAAGTTCTGCTCATGGATAAAGGCTTGGAAAAATCCAGACACTGTTTAAACAGAGCCAAGAATTATGTGTCACTCCCAAACTGGAAAAACTTTGAAGTATATATTTCATTTCAAGTGTACCAATATTACTTGGAAAGGAAGGACATGGTTGCAGATGCACAGGTTCTTGAAAACATTTCTGAGCTGGGACTGCAGATCCTGGACATTTTTGGTCTCATCTTTGAAGCAACAGGCATAGTGACATTATTGTGGAAACACGTAGGTTGCATGGGACTTACCTGAGCCAATCCCCTCGAAACAGGGCCTTAGATCAGGTCGTTCAGGGCTCTGTCAAATTGAGCCTTGCATATTTCCAGTGAAGGAGGCTCCGCTGTTTCCCTGGACAGCCTGTTTCAGTGTTTCGCTGCTCTGTGTCTTGAGCTCAGCTGCCATCACATTCCAGCACATGGTTTCTTTCCACCAAAGACATGGTTTCTGCTCACTACTTCTCTTGAACTCTGTTCTTGAACTGCAGAATCCCAGCTCCTTGGTGTGGTCCTGCTTTTGGGACCTGCTCCACTGGGAATGGGCTCTGCTGATCTCAGGGAAGGGTTGATTTCCTAGAATCCTCTGGCTCTGCCACTTCATGGTTGGAAGAATAGGGTATTTTCTGGCAGTTTGGCATGGCAGGTACTGTGGAAACTGTTCCCTTCTATCCAGGTGCAGTCTTTTCAATCTTCCTGCTTCTGCACTGAATAGAAATTCTGCAGCATTAATGTGTCTCATATTTTAATGTATCCCATGATGTGTTTTTTAATGTTCTGTTTGTAATAAGAAGCTTTGGAGAGTTTTTAAAAATAAAATCGTGAGATAATTAGAGCTTTCGGGGTTGGGATGTTTTTTGAGTGTGTGGTTGGGTTTTTTTGAAGTTAGGTGGTTCCTTAGACCTTTGAACATGCCTTTCCCTCTTTTCTCTACACTTAAAATTTTGAAATAAGGTGTTATATGTTGTCTGAGCATTTCTCTGAGGATGGTGAGGTAGAATCCCATTAAAGAGATGCTTAAAAGATTGGTCTGGTTGTTTGAAAAACAGCGTAGCAGTGAATTTTCTGTCTGCATGTCAAGATCAATGAATGTCTGTAGTTTGCTAATGTAACCATTGCACTTTTTAAATATTTTTACATTTGACAGCATGCATTATGCATTAAGGTATTATTTTGGAGTAGTTTAGTTTCTGGTTGTATGTAGCTAAGGATCAGCTTATGCTTTTAGCATGTAATGTGCTAAAAGTGGGTTTTTTCGGAAGTGATGACAAATATGTCCCTGGTGTTAAATGCATAATTGGAGCTATTCAGCATCAGTGTTGCACAAAAGACTATCTCTTTGTTCTTCCTTCATGAGCATGAGTAGCAGGGATTCTTGAAGTGTCTTATCTTGTCTAGACATCAAGTCTGCAACAGTGTGTTAATTAGTCCATTATTATATGTCCACTTTTCTTACATGTTGCATATTCAAGTTGGAGTGACATGGATTACCTCTGAAAATCTATTCTTTTCTGAAGCTAAATTTTACCAAATGACAATTTTACCAAGTACCCTCCTTGATTGTGGCAAAAAATCAGACCTGTGAGTTTCTGAATGAGATTTGACACTGAATCCTCAATTTGGCTGGTACCACAGAGTTCTGGCATTTAAAGAATTAATTAAGCACAGGAATTAATACATTCATGCATACTTTTTTATTCTGAATGGAATCACTGTCTGACTGTATGCTTTCAGTTCACCAGTGTTTTTAAATGTCCAACAGAACAGTATTTTTTAATGTTTAAACATTTAGATTAATTGCTTCTTTAGTTGACATTCTAAATTAATATTGCTTGTATAGTCCTCAGTAGTATTAATGAACTGTCGCCCTAACGGGACAGCCTTCTTGCTGGAAGGTGCGGAAAATCAGAGCTGTTTCTAAAGCTTGTGTTTGAAACTTCATAGCTATGGTGCATAGGAAGAAGGGAAAATGGGGGTGTGGCTGGGTCAACAGGCTGTCTAAATTCTGTTTCCAGATCTGCTGTTTAATTCCTTTTCTTTTTTAGGTAAATTACTTACATCTCTGACCTAGAAGTTACAATTAAGTAAGAAAAACAGGTTTTAGCAGTTACAGTGGATGTGTGTAGTTTGAGAAGAACTGTTTGTTGTTCCCCTTCTTTGTCCTAGCTCTTGTTCTGGTAAGATCTGTATAGCGATAGCTGAATTGTCTTTTTGTGTACTTAACACTGTTCTCCAGAGGTGCTGCTCTGAGAGGACGACTGACGTCTCACAAAGTAATACTTTACATTGAAAGAACTTTGTTAAAAAAATTTTGGTTTTAATTTCAACAAAACATAAACAAAATTATATAGGCGTTTCTGTCATAATAAAATGGCTATAGCTTGTGTAGTGTGTGGGAGTTTACTGTATACCTTCCTTCCTGCCCCCAACTTTTCCTGTGTCCTTTGCTGGTTTTGTTTTGCTTCAAGCAAAACTATTTTGCAGTTCTTCAACAGTATAAGGGTGAAAGAGGATGTAAATATGAAGTAGCTTTTGCATCTTGACTAGAGATAAGGTTGTGGTAAATATATCGGAAAAGTTTTGTAAGTCTTGGATGTGATAGATTAAGCGTCTAAGTTTTAGCAGTTGTAGTAAAATAAGTAAATTAATAAATCAGAGTAAAGAGAATCCAGAAAGGAATGAAGAAGGATGTCAGAGGTGGCCTTGGATGTACCTTTTCTTTTGAAAAGCTCACTTCAGCTGAGCCAGGGAAACTGGTTACCGTTTCCTTAGATTAGCTTGTTGGTCTGCTTGTGCTGTTGCTCATTTCAGGCAAAATTATCTAGGTTAGAAAAAAATCCCCTAATTAAAATATAAGTTAAGAAGTAGGTGAGTTAAGTGAAGCTGAAGGAACTGGAACAGTAGCTAAAAACACATTAAAGGATTATTTCTGATTGTGGATGAGGTCAGACATGCTTTGTTTCTGACAGGAGAAGACCAGACAGGAGTAAGAGGCCAGATGAGAGTAAAAGTTGGGGAAGCTGTAGATTTTCTCTCCCTCCTAGCTTTGCTGTTGTGCTTCAAACCTTCTGTACTTAATACACAGTGACAAGGCCTTAATGATGGACTCATCATCATCAGTCTGATTTGGTTGGTAGCATAGTGTGTATCATGCTTCCTCTGAGCTTATGTATATTTTACTTAAATGTAAGTTGTCATTAAGTGTGTGTTAATTTATTTTTTCCTAATCAAGAAAACATTTGTGTCAGGTTTTGTTATTTTGCCTTAAGCTTCTCAGAAAAATTCATGATAACTCTTTTACTTAATTATTTCATCTGCCTATGATCTTCTTTCATCCTTTGTGGTTTATTAGTTTCCATGTATCAGTATCCCTCTCCTTATATATAAACTCAAGTGATTTATTTTTCTGCACATTTTTAGGCATGTTTTCTTTCATATTAATTCTGACCTGCTAATTTTTCTACTATCTTTTAGTATTTATTCTAGACTTCCTTTTTACCATTACAAAATCAAATCAGTCACATTGTTATGCGTATTTGATCTTCATATTTCACACTTGCCTTAAGTATTTTTTTTTCATGCTGGGGGCTTTCAATTTTGTAAATATGACCTATTTGTTAGAAATCCGTGTTTTCGTGTTTATGAAACTACAAGATGGAGAATATAAAAGCTTTTGGTCAGTTTCTTCATTGTATCTTTTATTCTCCTTACAAATACATTTATTTAAAGCAGGCTACTTGTAAAAGGACATGACAACTTTAGCTACTTTCCTTTTCTTGTGTTTGGGCCATTTAGAAGTTGTAATCCTTCACTTTCCATTTGTTCAGCTGTGTTCTATTCCCTTTCTATGGACATTAATGGGTTATTTGGTGTGCACTGCTCTGTTCGTAATTACAAACTGCTGCATATGCAAAAGCAGCGCAACTCATTTTACTCAGCACCTGAAGGTATGGTTTAATAAGGAAATATATTACCACATTTCAGATTTTTGCCAGCAGCTTTTTTCATTGGAAAGCTGATAAAAAGTGAGTGTTATTTATTATGCAGCGCTCATAGGGAAGTACTTTTAAGAGAATTTAATACCAGAAATGTATGTGTTTATCCAGTAACAGTAGGGTATTTCTTAGAGAGATTTGAATTAGATCTAACTCACCTTTAGCTTTCACCACTATCTATTGAAGATCATATTTACCTTATGTTTTTTAATGTAAACAGTTTTAGGCCTGTGCTGATCACATTATTTTGAAGTTGTCAAATGCTGGGTATTCAACCCACTGACAAATGTAGAGTTTTTGATGTAGTGGCACTTCATTATGTGATCAAGCAGCACTGCAGACTGCAGGGTCTCAGAGGATTGTTTCCTTACAGACATTCTTAAAGGGCATTGTTTACAGGTGTTACAATTTGATGGCAGATCTCTGGAAGACTTAAATGAGAGAGCATTAGTAGTTAGATGAAATCAAGCTGGACCTAGTTGAAACCAAAGTAAATGTGAAAAAAGGTTGTTCAGATCTGAAAGACAAAATTGACTTTTTGGTCAGATAAAGTGAAAGTCGAAGGAGTTATTCATTAAATAGCATTTTCTCAATCAAAAGCTGGCAGTGATTGTTTGATTTAAAATTTGTGGTTGCATTGTGAGAAACCAGAAGAACAAAAACAGGATGAAAAAAGATGTGGAAACTATTATAGTGAGTGGGCTGGCAAGAAGAAAGATTAGTTTCAAGAGATGATGAGTGTCAACAGGATTGGAAAAGGTGTTAGGAAGAGAAGAAACTCACTAAAAATATGTGGGCCTTGATATATAATTACGAATTAATTTTGAGAAATTGCCTACTGAAAAAGCTGTCAGAAGTTGAGATGCTTGGAAGGATAAGCACAACTGACACTGGCAAATCTCCTGGGAATGCTGAAGGATAAAACCAGAAATGATGAATTATCTGAGCCTTGATAAAGGCAGTAGTTTCTGTAGGAGTGAGGGTTATTGTTTTTGTGGATTAGGTTTGTTTGTTGGGATTTTTTTTGATGGTGGGGTTTTGTTGTTGGTTTTAATAACTTGGATTTAGTTCAGAGAATAGAGAGATCCTTCTCTCCAACTTTGTCTCCAGCTTATTCTTGTTTTAACAGAAGGTCATTGGTGGATTTAAGAAGTAGGTTAGCAGTGCGTTTTTTTTTATTTTTGAACTGTTTTAAGGATTAAAGATAAAATTATCTCTTAGTAGGCTCAATGCACTGAGGATTAAAATTTTAAGTATTTTTTATTCTTACTACCTACGATCTCTTCAGCACTGTAACTAGGGAAACTTGCTGCTTCCTGGATTGAAACAGAATAAGAACGGAATCAGTCCCATATACCTAGTAATTAGATCCAGAAATTTAAATTGCCTCAGAAACAGCCCAAGCTCAAAGAACTACTGTCTAGCATCTCTACCTGCCCAAAACTGATGATGCATCAGCTCTGTCAGTATTCCTGATACAGTCTGAGCATTGATCTTCTGAAAGACTTAGAGAGGATACACGAGTCCAAGTGGTGCTTAAAACAAGATGTATATAGGGCAAACAGAGAACAGTGTCATAAGGAAAAGTTTCATAAAACCATATGCGATGTTGGGATGGTGGTAACTGAGCAAACATGTAAAAACCCATGGAAAGTGGCAGATGAAATGTAATGGCAGGAAGGTAGGTGACAGGAAGGACTTGATATTTGGCATGGAAGCTGGTTTCCATTTTTCCTGCACTGACAAGCATTTTCAGGCTTCACGAGGTTGAAATAGACAACAACAGAAGAGTATCATGCACAAAACCTGTAGGTAGGGACAATCTGCTGAAGTGTGAATCTACAGTTTTGTGGGGGTTTGTGTGTCTTACAGACTGTTCTTTATACAACAGAAGCTTGTTTTGTAGATGACAGTTTTCCTGTTGCTTGTAGTTTAATCGTCTAATCTATTTGTAATCTGATTTATGTACAACACTGACTCATGTACAAATATAGGATCATTTGTGACCAGAGACACTTTGGTGACAAGTTGTGTTTGTCACCCGGTTCTTAAATTTATATGCTGTATCTCAGTGTCTCACCTAGCCTGATGTCTTCTTTCTTTTGGCAGTTGTTTCATAGAGTAGGTTAAACTCAATATGTTTTAAAGATGGATAAGTTATGCTTATTCATTTTCTCTGACCTTTAAAATACAGGGTAATCTTATATTTCTAAAAGGCATCAGAATTGGGAACTTTTCTAAAGTTTAATTTCCTAAATTGCATGGGGAAGAAGTCTGTTGTTGCATAAGTTGCTTCTGTATGTGCGGCTTCTTTAAGCTTATGACAACATTAGATTTTTATCTTGGGGTATAAATGACTAATGCACATCACCATTTATTGCTGACCCACAAAGGATTGCTTTCCTGTTTTGTTTGACTCTTATTTGCATTGGTGTTGTGACTTGAGTCTTCAGTGGTTGTCTGGACATACACTGGTATGGATATCACAATGGCATGCTTCACAAAATATGGCAGAAAAACAAGGGCCAAGATTCCCCACAGGACAAAGTTTATGGTGTGCCTGTGTTACCTTGGTACTTTGACTTGGAAAGGCTAATAGAGTCAGCCTGACTTGAAAAAAAACACAGAATGTGAACACTGACAAAATCGAGTGGGTCATGGGTTGTTTGTGGTTCTTTACCTTCTCACTCATCTTGAGAAGAACTGTTCATATATTAATTTTCTGAAATACTGAACTTCAAGTACTGCTCTGAATGACAATAATATTTAATAGATGGGTTTGATACTGTTTCTCCAAGGTTTAATTTGTTTGTTAGCAATCTTTCCCCTTCTCCTGACTTCAGATAGCTTAAATACTTGGTTTTATTTCAACATGAAATATTCTACTTACGTGGGTACTGTGTGTGTTTACTTGACCATAATCACACACCTCACAAGCAGTTCACCACCTTAGTATAGTAAATAATTTATATATTAACTTTTCTTAGTCACATGCTACCTAAATAAAAAAAAAATCTCCACATAAGCATTTTTAAACACAAATTCATAAATAGATTAGAATATGCTGACACAAGCTTTTCAGTGATCATCTTCAACTGGAAATTTGCCCATTTTATTATGCTTCTTTTTAACTTGGCTTCCTGGAGAAACTGTCTTGTGCAATCACAGGAGTATCTGCGCTGTGTATCTTTCTACTCTATTGTCTGATTTCAACTAAATTTCAATTTAGGCCTAAACCAAGATGATTAGTTGTTACAAGCTTTATGAAAATAGGCAGTAACACAAACTGTAGTAGTTCCAGTGGAGACTATATTATGATTGCATTCCATTAGACACCCAAAAGTCCCCTTAAGCAAGTGCTGCAGTCAAAACCAGCCTGTACCATTGCAGACGTCAGCTGCACATTACAAAAAGTTTGGTGGTAACTATAGTTTGAGAAATTTCATCCCTGTATTGTACTGTTCCCTGTGCTGGCACAGTAGTCCTTGTGGGGCCTGACCATGAATCAGATCAAGAAAAAGAATGAAAAATTTGCAGACACTTAACTAGTTCTCTTGAGCTCAGTGTGCTTCCTTAAATGTGCCTGCTGCTACAAGTGAGTATCCACCCTGTGTTGTGTGTCGAGCCACTACTGTCTCTGAACATTCAATATCCTGAAAGTACTGCTTTAGACACTGTTATTTAATCATCGGGCAGAAATCTATAGAGAGCTGTAGTATTTGCTGGTGTTTGCACAGTAACTGTTATTCTTATCATAGGGAAGATAAAAAGTGTTTTTGTTCAGTTTCTAAAGCTGCCATGGCCAGAACTGTCGTCTTGCTTTAAGACACCTCACCATTTTCTAACTTTGACAAGATTGGTTCTACATGTTTTTGAGAATTAACTCACTTGGAAGCACTAGTGCATCACTAGACATGCTCAGAACATCTTCTTTCACCTGGCCTGTTGGAGCCAAACTTTGATTTAGTTGTGAAACAAGCTGGCCCCTAAGTTCTTGGAACTATTTCTAGCTGAAGAATGAGGTGACCTCTGAATTGGAGGGTGGAGGAAGGCTGGAAGAGATGAAAGGATTTATGGTGACAGGAGAGGTAGGGTTAGTAATTGAGTGTGGGAAGCAATGAACAAGGG
>VZTJ01005662.1:2196-74043 GCA_013397795.1 Orthonyx spaldingii | reverse complement strand
AAAAAAAAAAAAAAGGATTTTTGCCAAGAGCAGGAACTGCAGCCAAGAGGGTGGGGGAAGGAATGAGATGGGGAACATGGGTGGAGAGGGGAATTAATTCCATAGAAGCTCTAAAGCCCATGGGCAAATGCAGTAGAGTTTCTCCCTGGCTGGAGGGTGGAGACGCGACATCATGCAAGAAAACCCGCTGCTATTTCTGGTGCCAGAAACAAGTAGGGAGCAGTCAGGTGCTTCCAGCTTGGTGTCTTCCTCTCTGGATACCCTCGAGGTGTCTGCAGGAAGCTACAATTGTAAGGCAGGAAATGCAACGTTCCTGCATCAAGTACCTGAAATTGCATACTAAAAAATTTGATAAACATGCCATTCGCTGCTGTTGTTCTGTTGTCTGTTTGGTTCAGTTTACTGTATTTGTCATCAGCTAGGATGTAAATTTAATGTAACTTCATGTAAAAATGAGTTTTTAATGAAATTATTAGTCTGCTTACTCAAGTGCAGGTCTAGCCGTAACTCAAAAATGCCCTGATTAATTTTTTTTAATACTTTTCATAGTTTTTGTCAAATTTACTCTTAGATATAACTACAGCTCACTGTAGATTTTTTCTCTTTCTTATGTTGATATGGAAGGAGGTTTCTTGCAACTATGTTTTTGCTAAAATCAGAAGCAAAGATAAGCAAGTAATTATATGGTCTCTCATGACCCAGATAAGTTACTAAAAAACCCTGTGCTTTAGGAGTGTTCTTTCTACTTTAAGCGGGATGGACTTTTTGCTACCCAGAAAAGCATGTATCACTATAATGAGCTGGCTCTGAAGCCTTCTAGTGCGTGTAGGCGTTGCTCGTGTCACAGTAAGCAGCCAGAGCAGTGATCCCAAAGAGAAGCATCTCATCTACTGTAAAGGTTGTTCTAAGTATTCCTAACTAAACATATGTGCACACTGCTGAGGAGTTATATTGAGGTATGCAGAGGTCTGTTGGGGATAAAGGGCTGAGCTTGGTTTTGTCTGTTGTGGATCAACTAAGATTTTAAAAGAGGCAAGGACATTTAGCATGTTACCCGAGTATGAATACTCAGTGTCTGGTGTCAGGTAAGGTTTTGGGAATGTAAGGATACAAACTTTCATTGGTATGTTTGCAATTGATTTCATTGTGTGTCACTCAGCAGGTAGGTGTAACTAGTAAGCAAGTAGTTTTTTACTGTATTGCATATTATATAAAAGCTCTGAAAGAACATATGTGCATATGTACATAATATATACAGTGGGCAGTGTTTCCATTCTTTAGATAATGTTTCCATGCAGATATGGAACCTTTTGTTTATATTTTCCTGTTTGATAAAAATGCGTGAAATGTAAATGCATTTCTGCTACAAGGTGATACAAAGATGTTCACATAATTCAATTGACTTAAAATGTTTTTCAATGAGCTTTTGATTTTTTAGGATGCTAGGGTTATATGAGAGCTTGAGTAAATACTTGCTAAGGGAATGGGGAGGATTCAGATAAAATTATGGGAGAAGTGAAGGTAGTGAGAGGTAGTAGTGGTTCCTTTGTTATTATTTGTATTTATTGGCCAACTGCAGGGTCTTTGGAGCAGGAAGAGTGGTTTGGCTTTGTCCACAGTGCAGTTTGCTGAGCAGTGGTGAACTAAGGAGAACAAAGAAAAGAGGTGAACAAGTGAAAAAGATTAATACCAAGTTAAGGTAATACGAGGAGAGTAAATTGATTATGTTAAAACTAAGCAATAGTTTTAAAATCAAGTTTAGGTGCATTGCAGCTAACAAATGGAAAGTGTTAGTCATGTTTTCTTCATCAGGAGTGTAAGCTGTTGACTTATGCTAAACAAGGCAACTTTTTTTTTTCACTTGAACGGTTGATGTTATTTTACACAGTCCATGGTACTCTGAAATATGTAAATAAATTAAATATTTCTTTGTTTAGTATGTAAATCAATTCTTTGTGTGTACTGATCTTTGAAACAGCAAAATTCCTTACCAGCTGATTTAAAAATAGAAAGTTTGCAATGTTTATACCTTTATGTGATTTTAAGGAACAAAAAGCCCACTGGACTTTCTAATTTAAATGAGAAAATGTCATTCATTTTCATTGTTGTTTTTTATTTAATTTGACTTGCTCTGTTCTAAATAATTAAATATTTTTTCCTAATTTAATTCTGATTCCAGACAGTATAGTTGTCTTTATTAGCATGAGCTGTTTGGGGTTTTTTGGTCTTAGTAGGGTTTTTTTGTTTGGGTTTAGTTGGTTTTTGTGAGGTTTTTTGGTGTTTTTGGGGGATGTGTGTGTGTGTGTGTTTTGTTTTGTTGTTTTTTTGTGGGGTTTTTTTTGGTTGGTTTTGTTGGTTTTTTTTGGTTTTTTTTGGTTTTTTGGGGTTNTGTTGGTTTTGTTGGTTATTTTTTGGTTTTTGGGGTTTTTAAAAGTTCTGGAAGGCTGTGTGAAGGAAGGAATGCCTTATTTTCCAGGATATATTTGTACGAATAACCTCCGTGTATTGTGTATCTTTGAAAACACGTGGTAATTTTATCTGAAGTAAGGTTAAAAGGTAAATGGTATGGTACTGTTTCTTTTGGCTATTGCATTAAAGTGTTTGGCCTTTATCAACCTATCTTTATCTTAGGCAGTAAACTGTTTAGTTCTGCTTATCAAAAGAGACTTCACTGCTCTCTTTCCATGCTGTTCTCATCCAAAACACACTGTATCAATCCAGCATCAGTAGACTTTATCAGCAGCAGCTATTGATCTGTTTAGAGATTCAGCATAAAAAGTTTATGTTGTAACAGTCTATTTTATTCAGTAAATATTTCATTTATAGTTCAGTGGTTTCCAGTTTCATTATCTAGTTTACATCTTCTTTTGTATTACCTCCTTATTACCTTACTCTTTCCCCCGATTTTAGCTGTTTGACTCGAAATGACTTCGTTTGGTGTCACTGTAAAGTGAGTTATTTTAGACTATTCACACTATATGCTATGTATGTCTAAATTTGAGGTTAAAATGGCAAAGTAAGTATCTTTGCAGATTATTGACAGATTTTCTAATTATTTGGGGCTCCCTTCAAATCATCGACATGGTGGTGGTAATTTGAAATTTGATGAAATGTTTAGTTAGACAACTGAAGGTATAGGGGAGTTGTTTATGTGATTTACCAGAGTAAAGTTCTACACATTGGCCAGAGGCAGAATTTGCTGTATCTCTGAAGTGACCATAATTTACAATGCTGCTGGTGATACTCAACGAATCTGTTACCTGCAGGAAGTTGACAGAGTTTGAGGGCAGCTGCTAGTTTGTTCTAGCTACTTTTTTTCATTGAGTTGTTAATTTACGTGATGCTTTAGTGTTGTTACTAGTGAACAAATACTGGTACCATAGTCAGCCTCCATGTTTATGGTTAGAGTAAATAGGATATTTCATGAAGTAAATCCAAGAAGACTGAGTCTAGACTGCTAGAATCTTTGTGTCAGCATTAGCGTGTCCAGCAGGACCAGGGCAGTGATTGTTCCCCTGTACAGGACACTGGTGAGGCGAATCCTGTGTCCAGTTCTGGGCCCCTCACTACAAGAAGGATATTGAGGTGCTGGAGTGTGTTTGGAGAAGGGCAACAGAGCTGGTGAAGGGTCTGGAACTCAAGTCTTATGAGGAATGGCTGAGGGAGCTGGGGGTGTTTATCCTGGAGAAAAGGAGGCTCAGTGGGACCTTCTGCCTGAAAGGAGGTTGCAGCCAGGTGGGGGTCCGTCTCTTCTCCCAGGTGGCAAGTGACAGGACAAGAGGAAATGGCCCCAGATTTCACCAGGGGAGGTTTGAATTTGTTACTAGGAAAAATTCACCAAAACAGTTGTCAAACATTGGAACAGGGTGCCCAGGATAGTGGTGGAATCACTATCCATGGTGGTATTTGAAAGATGAGTAGATGTGGCACTTAGGAGCAAGGTTTAGTGGTGCACTTGGCAGTGTTATGTTTACAGCTGGACTCGGTCTTAAAGGTCATCCTTAATAATTCTGTGATTCTGAGTTTTATCTCTTGAGTACTGGAAATATCTCTGTTATTTTTTGACTTGGTGGATTTGTTGCATCATGCCGCTACCAAAATCTGTAGGTGTCAGGGATCACAGAAAGCTGCTCTAAACTGTCTGAAGAATACAGAGCTAAAGCTCTCAAAAACTGTCTCAAAAGGAAACCCCAATACAGAACAGTATTTGATGATCCCAGTTTTTTCTCTCTTTTTATAAGGACAGACCAAAGCCAGACTTGAAAAGAATCAAAGCTTTTCAGTGGATGCCAGAATCTGAAGACACGCAAACACTTCAAAAAGTCATGAGTGTGTTCGCATATCTTGCCAAGTTTATTCCCAATCTGTCCTCTGTCAGTTCACCCACTCCATCAGACAACTTCTGGAATATGTTCAGTGACACTGGATTGAATAGGGCAGACATTCCTTTAATGAGTTTGATAGGTAACAGTTCTTGTGCTGAAATGCTGCAGCCTTGCTTAACTATCTCATTAAGAAAAGCTTGTAAAGAGACTGTAGAAAGCCAGTGTTCTTAGAAGATGTTTTTAAGTACAAAATAGGCTTGGTTTTCACAATGAAAAAGACCTGTGATTTCCAAGCTCTTTTGAACCAGCTAATCACTGTGATTCTTCAATATTACTTATGACTGTAACCCAAACTTAGTGAATAATTAATTTCCAGTACTGTGGGATACAGTCAGTGGTATATCCACTCAGTAAATACAGAACTTGTACTACATTCTCTTGGAACCACAGTTGGTAATCGCTGCCCTAAGACATGTGATTTACTAACCATAAGAGAAAATCTCTACTCCTAGTGGCTTTCTCTTTAGGGAGAGACATGCTTTCTGTTTTTACCAATTTTTGGATCAGATTTCTGCTTCCAAATTGATGTGAAAATAACTAGAGTTGTGGGACAGATTCAGAAGGAGAGACAGTTTGCGTGTTGAATGCTAAAAACACAGAAGGAATGAACATATTTGGAATAAGAAATGAGGCTCCATCATACAGGTTCTCTGACCTGCTCCAACCCCAGTCGTTGTGCTAGCTTTGTGTTCTGTTTCTGTATATATTTTGTATTTGACTGAAGCTACATACTAAGATATGCAAACATTTAAATACAGATCCTGTGTGCTTTGTCTATGTGGGTTAGGTGGAAGTTCTGTGAGTGTTTTCAGATGAGCTCAAGGTGGATGCACTAGTGTAAAGCCATAGATAAACGTCCTCTTTAGATGTCCTCCATAGCTGCTCATCACTTTCCCACCCAGGATAGGTGATTCCTCCCCATAGCCCAACTGATGTCCTAGTATGTGACCTGATCAGACTGGTTTTGTCTAAGAATTCATTTTAGGAGTAGTGCTGTGTATTACTGGTTCGCACAAACAAGTAGGGTGATGGTTTCTGGCATAGGGATGCTAACAGCTGGGAAGGGGGAATAGCCTTTTCAGCTGTCACAGCTGCATGTGGAAAAAGATACCTATCCACAAGCTAAGGAAAGATTAGAGAAGTCTTCCAAAATAATTTACTTCTTCATTTATTTGGTTTTAGATTTGAAATGAGTACTTAAAGTAAATGATGAGTGACTATTTCAAGAGTAAAGGCAGGACAGTGACTTGGACTTGAAAAAATCTTGATTCATTATTGAGGCACTAATAAAAGTGATTTGTGAGGCTAATATAATGTGTGAAGTAATTCTAAACCTTCAGAAGCAGTAAGGTTTGACATAAACCAAGCCATAAAATGTTGGTAATCGAAGTAATTGTTTTTCTTCTTGCAGCTGTTGCTTTTCCTTTCTGAAAAGCTGTCCATTACATACAGTAGTTTACTTGTTTTGTGTAGTATTTTCTTTATGCTGCATATGTGATGAAAAAACCTACCCTTTGGCATGCAATTTCAAACTTGCTTTAGCAAAAATTAAGTTGCTCTTTATATAGTGATGGGGAGGAAATCTTCTCATGTAAGGACAGCATCTTAAGCTCATGGATCCACCAGTGTTGAGTTTGTATTAGCAGTGCTGCTGCCAGTTAACTGTGCAACTAATCTGCTCAGAATTGCTCTTAATTGGAAAGGGGGTTTTTTGGGTTCTTTTTTTCTATTGCTGCTTATTTGCATTGTGGCAATTGGAGAAAATACAGGCAATCCACACCTCAGGAAAAAATGCTGTCAATAAAATGCTGTCTTGCCCATTAACAAAAATGAGCCCACTTAATGCAGAATGCTGTTGAATCTGAGAACATTTGTAGCTGAGGATATTTGTTGAAATTGAAAGTGGGGCAACTTTTGTTGAGTGAAAACTAAGTCATCACAAGTCAGTTTTGGGTAAAATTAAATGCATCATTTTTGATCTTCAACACAGTCGATCTGTGTGGATTTTGAACTACTGTACATTTCATACAAAATATTTGTATGGTTTTGTGACAAGAAAGATTGGTTTCTTATTTTATTGTTGCTGTTAATATACAGCTCATTCTGCTGAAGCTTAAATGAATATCACTTTCCTTTATGGTCAGTGGACATGACTGAAAATTATTTAAAACATTTTTAACAAGAGAATTAACATAGAGTCTTTTGTAGATAAACTTCACCCTTCCTGTTTTGGATGGAGCAATGACTTTACCATGGAGCAGATTTAGGAAGTGGCTTTCCATCAATTCAGTATTTCATAAATAAAAAGTTGTAGGGTGAGGCCCTTCCTTTGGCATAAAACTGATTATTTCCTGTTTAATCCTGAACTGGTGTATTTCAAGTAATGGGAGTTTTCTAGCATCTGTTGGAGAGGAGAGTTTTTAGGATTTTGTTTTCATTTATGCTCCTATAAAAATACAGTTTCTATATTTCCATATTATTATAGAACAAAGAGAAATTATTAGATATATAAATATTTGCCCTTTTACAACTTTTGGACTTGGCTGCACAGTTGTTTATACCTGGGCATTCCTAAACATACAGCTGGGTATTCTTATACATGAGCTGAAAAGATGTCATTGACACATCTGGCACATCTTCAAGAAATCTTCAGTACTTCCAGTGAGGTTTAGAAACTGATGAATTGTAATTGCAATGGGTTTTTTAATTTCAGATTTATCATCTCCTTGCACAAGGCACACACTTCCTATAAGAAGAATATGTAAGAGGCAGAATTTAAACTTGTACTGCTGTTTTACCTAAGGAACACACAAGCTAATATATGAAGTAACACTACCCTCATCCCACACATCTGTTGTAAAGAAGCCTATGAAATCTAGGCCACACACAAACTGGTCTCCAAGGGCCTGTAGTTGGTGTTAGAATGCTGTTATTATGTGGTCTGATTGGTTTAGTAAAGAATTATCTCCAGTAAAACCATGTAACATAATAGTCCTTGTTCTCCCACATGGGAACTACTTCTACTTGACTAAGCAAGACATTTCTTGAAGAAATAATAATGCACTTGCTCTTGCCAAAATGTAACATTAAATGAAGTGTATCATCGTGTGCATTTGTGTCAAGTCCTCCACCATAGTATTAAAAAAAAAATTGAAGTAAACACATGGATTTCCTAGCAATATATTTAAAATAAATTCTTGCTTATTGAAAACTTGTGTGTAGTAGTTTTAAAGCAATGAGTAACTATTTGGAATTTGTGAGTTTTTGTAAATGAAAACTGTGTTTTCGAAATAGTACCAGCTTTTGCTATGATTGTTCTGAATTATGCAGCCTTACTTTACAGATGTATCCTTGGGTAACCGGAGCTGTAAACACGTACTGCACTTGCTGAAGGACTTCACTTTTTATTGCTTTTTAATTACATTATTCTTTAGGTCTCCTCAACAGTGTCATACAAAAGCTGTATGTTCATCTTTAGATTGCTCTGTAAGCATTGAGCAAATGCACAGAAATGTGTCATTTTTTGTTTAGGTGGTAAAGGGAAGAAGAAGGGAGCTGGGGAGGTGTAGAACCTCTCTACAGAGATGATTAGAGGTGTGATTGCTGCCGCGGGGCTGAGCCCTGCACAGCGGAAGCCGCAGAGAGGGGAGACTGACAGGGCAGGCATGGAATGCTGGAGGCAGTGGTGGACTTTTGTGAGCTCTGCTGTAATTGTGCAGGTTCAGGAGGGGCATGGTATGGAGGAGAGCAGTATTGAGATCGTGTCTTGAGCTTAAAGTGGAGGTAATGGATTCACACAGGTAAATAATTCTACCTGCATGTTTTCTTCCCAGCACATGTAAAAGACCAGGGTTGTGTCTCAGGACCCAAGCCAACTCTTCAGGGTTTTCAGTCTTGAAAATGTATTTGTAAACACAGCAGAGTTGCTGACTGTTGACACAGACATCCACCATTCAATTTTACAAAGCACTTTTCATCTCTTTTCATACTAGAATTCAAGTTTTAAATGAAGGGGAAGCCTTGTGGTGGCATAGACTGCATTTCCTCTATCAGATTAATTTAGTCAAAGGGATAAATGATGCTGTGACCTAGAAGCAGAGTGCTGTAAACCAGCTGAACAGAAACTCTGTGGCTCCCAGCGCCTGTCCCTGCTGCGCTTTGCTCACCTGCTGCCCCTACATGGTGCCAATCCTGGTCCTTGAGAGCAAAGCAGAGTTCAAATCTGAATTCCTATCTCTTTTAAAGTGAAGGCTCTGTCAGCATCTATTCCACACAAGGGGCTTCCAGGAGACTTTTCAGTCAAATATTTAGATGCCAGAAATGGTGGGCTTACATTCTGAAAGTTGATTAAATCTATTGAAGTTCCTAAAAAGGAACTTGAAAGTTTCACAGGAAAGGGAGGTGGAACTGCATTTGAGTGCAAATAACTTTAATATTTTACATATCTTCAGTACAAAGCAAATTAACATGAAATTGTTCATTATTACATAATCGATTAAGTAACTTGTTTCCCCCAGTTTGCATTTCAATGAGTATCTAATTGGTCTATAAGCACATTGATTAATGGGTGCAGAAAATATTACATAGATACAGGACAAAATTGTTAGTGTGTTTTAAAGAAAGGACTATAGTACACTTGTTGATAATTTATAATTAAAAATTGTATGCCATTGTAAGCTGTATACTATTGTAACCAAGCATTGAATTTGTTCTATGTTAATTTAGCATTTTGTAACCATAAAAAAATAGTTCATCTTGGTTGAAAATCAATTTTAAATGTCTTGATCATGAAAATTGTCTACAAGTGGTTTAATGACAGTTCTGAGCATTCTTTGCACTGTGGAGCTATAAACTTATATTTTGTACTCATAAACATAATAGTACAATTACATTGCCACTGCAGTGATGAAAATTTCTCGGTATTCTTTCAGTAAGGGATTAATTTATTGTAGTTTGGAGGAATAAATTTTGGATAAGTTAATGAAATCTAATTTGCATGGTTGAAAAAAATTCCAAGATAGTATATAAATAAATTAAAAAGAAGAGATTTGGGGAGAGGTAATAATTCCTTTTAAAAGCTGTGATTGTGGCAATTCAATGTTTAGTAGTTTCCCAATTTGCTTAAGCTTACATGCACATTTAAAATGCAAATTTGACTGCATATGCAATCAGCTTACAGTTATGTCTACATTACAAAAAAAATTCAGTATTGTTTGTAGTTAGGAGTAGAAGAAAAATTATACCTCATAGTCTGTCTCACCCATGCTGGGAAGACCTGGCATAGACATGGCTTGATTAATAGAAGAGTGCTTCGTCAGACTTATTTTAGGTCTGCTGAGGAGGGGAAATAAGAAACTGGTTTGTACCACCAGAGGGCTATACCAACTCAGCTATCATGGTTTAGGTGAAGGAACAAAAGCTGTTGTCTCTGTCCGGTGTAGGGGGCCCTGGGGTGTCATTGAAGTGAGGGACACTTCCAGCAGTTTGCTCGTGGAGTGTCTGGAATGGACATGATATGGCTTTCAAACTGGTGCTGTACTTGTGCTCTGCATGTTGATGCTCTGCCTTTGTGAGAAATCAGACAACTACCAGTGAGCATGTTGCTTCTTTCCTCCTTGCATGGAGTATTTGATACTTGTGGGAAATATGCCCTTAGTAACTGAAAAGCTTCTGTCTTCTGAAAGATAATATATTAAATGAGAACTTTCATGAATCACAGATGCAAAATTGTGATTGCTGGGCATGTTGGGTCTTCTCAAAGTGAGTTAGTATCGAAAGGTTGCAGGCTATTTAACGTGGTTTGTGAGCCACAGCCCTAGCTCCTTCCCCTATGTTAAGTGAGCCTTGGGGGTCTTTGGCCTTTGGATGAGGAGCTGAGAACAGCCATCTCTGCAGATGAGTACTGACTCACAGGCACTGATGGTGGGCTGTGTACATATGGTGCAGAGCTCTTAGACTGGCATCGTGTTGCTCTGAAGGAGTTCTGGTGGAGGCGAGAGGGTGTTAGATTAATCTTGAAATGTATGGAATGCTAAGAATACTCAAAAAAATCCAGGAAAGGTTGTGAGGAAAAAGAGCAAGGTGTTGGAGATTACAGATTAAATCATGGGCATCAATTTCACTTGCTAAATCATCACATCTGTCTAATGGATGTGGTCCTTACCATGTCTGCTGGTCCTGCTTGTCTTTTCAAGCAGAAGTACCCCCTTCTGCACTGGAGTTTGCCCATCTTCTGCCTATAACTGCTCAAGCCTGGCATATGCAAGTCTCTGGATGAATTCTATTGAAGAGGCTTTCATGTGTGCATGAAGCCAAGAGCGTTCAGAAAAACAGCCACAGTGTCATATTCATTCAAAGCCATATTTGGAGAGGAAAATGCTTTAATACCTGCATATAAAACAAAGCATATCCATTAGAATAGTTCTCCCAGAAATGAGAAGTGAAGTTTCATTTGAATCCTTTCTGAGACAGGAGACATTTGCATTTCCCATTTGCTACTCAGTTCTACTTTCTACAAGCTGTGGACATGAGAGATACAGAGGCTGACTTTTGTGACCTGGTGGGACCAGTCTTCTCGAGTGTTGTTCCAATATCAGACAACTTCTCTCTTGTTTCCCTTTTCCTCACAGCCTGTTTAGAATAGATGCTGTGGTTTTAACTGTTCTGAGTCACCTTGAGAAGTTAAAAAACCTTTCTGTGCATGGACTGTAGAGCTAAGCATGGGTTGAAATAAGGCTTGTCCTCATCCCCTTTGAATATCGTGTCTGTTCTTGCTGTTGAAATAAAGCTGGTTTTTGGCCAGGTATACAAGATTTGAACTCAGGATTGCTCTTATGACTCTCCTGCAGCCTGTAGTCATTTGCAGGGGAGGACATCTTAAGTTCTAGTTTTCATTGTCATTACTGTTTACATTGTCCAACAGCTCTGTTGCACATAGGGCACGTGTGGCTCTGGAACAGTTTTGGAGAAGAACATGGTGCTGTGCTAGTCAGAAAAAGAAAATGATATGGACTTTGTCAGTGAGTTGTAGGCATGTCATCAAGGTATTCCCTAACTAGGCATAATTTCACCCATCAGCAAAGCCATTCAATATGTTTGTCTTTGGTTTAAGCCAAGACCATTTTTAGATTACCATTGAAAGAGGGATATAGCAGTCAAAGACATGAGCAGTCCCCATGTGCTTGCTTCTGCCTCTCTTTCTTCCTGTTCAGAAGTTAACAATCCACAGCTGAGCTGGAAGAAGAGAGTATGTAGTATCTGTAATTTCTTTCATGTCAGTGTCATACACTGTAATTTAAGACACTGTTGATGGCACTTTGAAGTTCACTGTGAAAACCTGGCATAGATGTAGACGAGGGAGTTCTCAAAAGTTTCATCATGCCTGGGAAGTTCTAGGGCTTGATTGCCTCCAACCTGGGTGACTGACATCTCCATTTCTCTAACTAGGTCTGGAAGTAAGTGTCTTTTAGCTATATTTAAACAGTTCTAAGTGCAAATTTTGGTTTAGCTTTCTCAAACAAATGAGGCATGTTCACTAACATATTGCAGGTGCATCACAACTTTATATTTGCATCAAGTACTTATATGGAGAATGGCACAGCAAAGGGCTGATCTCAGCCAGAGCCGCTGTGCCCGTATCATGTAACAATAAAAAGAACTAAAATTCCATGAGAATAATGTAAAAGTATGCATATTTGTGATCCTCTGACCTCACAGATGCCAGATGTGCTGATTTTGGAAAACACTTCAAAGAACTTGAATTCAGCTTAAATACTTGTCATGCATAGAAGAAGCAAGACTGCATGTATATATAGATATATACAGCATGTGTATATAAAATAAATATATTTATGTATTTGGAAGTAGAACAGCTGTTTCTACTTCTCCTTCATCTCCTTACTGAAGTTCTACACGCTCTTTCCATTATGCTGGTGCTGTAGCTTAGGTCAGAGAATAAACGTATGCTAGGGCCTCGGTAAATGATCACCCTGTGGCTCTAGCTGTTTTCAGGATTATCTGATTTATATGTCAGACAGAATAATCATGTCATTGGTATCATTCCCCTTCTTGTTTTTCATTTTAAAAGCGTTATTTCTTCTTTCCCCACACATGGAATCATTTTCAGGTTTTAGTTCCAGATGTTTACAGATGAGCTTTCCATGGTCTGAGCTCAAAATCAGTATCAGCTGGAATTTTAAAGATAGGGTTATTTTTATACCTTGTTGGGTCACGAGTTCTTCCAGTATTTTTCTCCAACAGAGAGCTCTTTTTTTTTTGATTGGAATATTTTCTGCAGTTTTCTTTCTTCTTCAAGCATTGCATTCTCAGCTTATTTTTCAGAAATAGCCTCCTTTTATTCTGTCTAAAGATAGATGTTAATGTCATGCTACCTTCCTCTTCTTTCAAGAGCTTTCAGTGCTTTCACAAATTTTTCAAATAGTTGATTGTACCATTAAGTTGCAATTAACATATTCTGTATTGATATTCTTGTAATTGATAAATCTCCATTTCCTTCCGTGAAGCACAGTAAGTTATCTCTGAAAGTTGGTAGTTGTGCCTTGCCTTCACATATAAACTGGTTTGTGAAGTTTTCACTTTAAGACCATGGCTCACAGTTCTTCTTTCAGTTGTGCTGATGCATCTGGTTTTAGAATTGAATCACTGAATCGCATTAATTGGGGGGGGAAGTAATTTTAAAAGGGAGCATCTCAGTGATGCAATTTACATTGCAGCTATATAAATAGATTTATCAGGACAATTGGGATGTTGCAGCTATACAAATAGATTTATCAGCACAATAGTGAAGGAGGCAGATTGCACCAGGAGGATCAGAATTAGCAGCTGGGGCAGAAAGCTTGTTGAGAGAAAATTGCTCAATTATTGTTAGAGGAGCTGAGCTGTTCCCTTTGTTTTCTGTTGTTAAAACTGCCTTCCTGCTCCACCTTTGCCCTCTTCCCCTAATTTAGGTAAATTCTATTTTTTTAAGTCTTTTGTCACAAAGTATTGAAAACGTTCATCTCTTGTATGAAGGTGTTTAGTTTCCAGATTGTTGTGACAGCAAAGTGACTTCTGACTTCAGATGCAGCGATGACAATGGCTCTCTTGATTCTCTTCCAAGTCTTCTTTTGTGAAAGTTTGGAAGAAAAATATGCTTAGATCAAGGTAATATTTGTATGCTAAGAGTCAGAGAATTTCGTCTAGGTTAGTTCTTTGTGGTGTGTGGGAGAAGTACCAGATAGCGCTGTTTGCCGTTAGTTTGAAGACCTATGAAAAGTAGAGCATTTCCTTCATTTGTAGCCTTGGGTGTCTCCCCATGCAGAAGGCAGGAAAATGCATCTGTGTTGTCTCTCAGTGTCAGGGTCTTCTGGAGACTCACAGTTACCATGTTTGTGTACCTGTGCAAGATCATTCACACATCCTTGGTCTGACCACTTTGTGATAAAATACACCAAATAGATATGCAATAAGAAAAAAAAATAAATTAACTATTTTCCCCAATGCATAATGGCTTTGGAGAGAAACACCTTTTCAGAAATCATTCCATGAGGATGTGAGCAAGCATGCTGCAAGTACTTGAAAGGTTAACTTAAGCAAAATCCTACCTGTCATGACAGTGAGTCTTCCTGAGCTTTTTCTTTGGGAAGAGAGAAAAAAATAATGCAGATTTGCTCTGTTTGAAGTTTTTACCAAGTACCATGTTTTACTTGCTGTGCAGTGTGAACTCTGAGAGTCTGCGTTTTGTGCTGTTACTTTACTACCAAAGAACTACAAAGCAGAAAACAAACCCTTCTCTGAAAAAATGCCATGTCCACACTTCAAAATGTATAGTTCAAGTTTGGTTTGGGCTGCACTCTTCTTTTCGACTTGTTACTCTCTGCTGAAGATGAGGTCCTTCCAAAAGGTTTTCTTCTATTTGCCAACCAGTGTTTGAAAAGTGGGCCTGATTTTAAACTGTTTTCCTAGAGTATGCTATTAAGCATTTGAGAACTGTCTTTATTAAAGGTATCATGATAATCATTGTGTTTCTAAGACTAGTTTAGTTTTGTGAAGAATGTTGAGATTTTTTACCAGTTTTCTGACGTGAATATGCTTGAGCTGACATTGAACTGGTTCTTATGAATGGGTTCTTATGGTGGGTTTTCGTCGAGGGTGGGATGGGTGTGTTTTGTTTGGTTTTTTCTTTTGTTTTGAGTAATGGGGAATTGCTTATATACAGTTGGATCATTTGTGTCCAGAGTACAAATAAATGTGAAAGGGTTGCACATCTCTGTGAAAAACAAGTTCTAAGACAAGCAGACAGTACTAAAAGATAATCATACTTGGAAAAATATCAACATTTTAGCTTTTTTTTTTCCTCAAAAAAAGATTTATGGAGATAGAAGACTTACTTATCTTCATTCAAAAAGCTAATGTATTTTCTAAACGGAAATTGGCCTAAGAGGTTTGAAAATGAGCTGCATCTGGCATTGGAAGACTTTGAGAAGTTCCTTTTTTTGTTGGGTGTTTAGATTAATAAACTTAGCTGGAGTCTGGAAAAAAAATTTAAATGTCACTGACTTGCTTTGTAAATTGCATAAGAGCACGGTCATATGTTTGTTGTTGAAAAACAGTTGCAGTGATAGTGAAAAGCTACTTCACCTCAAATGTGGTGCATGACTGACTTGCAAACTCTTCATTCCCTATGGGAGGTCAGGTAGGTTCAGGTAAATCACTGCCAGGACTTCTTTAATCCTTAGTGATTGAATCACCAGTGCATCCAAACTAATTAAAATCATCTTTGTCAAGAACTTCTACAAGAAATAAATATCCAACAAACAAAATTTGGTGAAATTATTTAATCACAACTTGTATTTAAAGTATTAGGAAAGATTACAAACTAAATTATTGGTGCTTTGTATGAAGATTGAGATTGCTAGACATTCCAAAGTTTAATTTAAAATATATTGAAATGAAAATCTGGTTTAGCATTTGTACTTTGCTCTACTGTCATTTATTAAATATTGCTGCAAGGGGAACTTAATTTCTCTATTATGGTATTTCATCCAATAAAAGTTGTTTTTGGTGTCCAGATAGTGCTGAGCTAGTTACATTTGTATTAGCATGGGTCAGAAGAGAGCAAAAGGCCAGTAAGTTTTACAGCTGAAACTCACGTTAAATCCAATATCCTTTGTTACATTTGGATCTAACTCAATAGGGACTGTTGGTGTGCTAATGTAAAGAGTCTTGCATTTAATAATTTTCTAAAATGTGTTGTTTCTAGGTCTACAGACAAGACTGTGAAACCTTTGGCATGGTAGTGAAGATGCTGATTGATAAAGATCCATCATTAGAGAAGTCCATTCAGTTTGCCCTGAGGCAGAATTTGCATGAAATTGGTGAGCGATGCATTGAAGAACTCAAACATTTCATTGCTCAGTACGATGCTGCCAACCAAGATGTATCAGAGTCCTTCAAAGAGGGCTCATACTAAGGACAGAAATATGCTTTTAGATCCTCTGCATTGTGGCTGCCCATAGTACATAAATCTGCTTTTTGTGGGGAAAGAGGAGCTCCTGTTGGAGGTTTGGACCCAAGGCCTGCGCTCCTTTATAATAGCTCAGGTGGCTGTTCCCTTGTCCACTGTGGTCTCCACGATTGTATTCTTCCTACCTGTTCTTGTTGACATATATTCCTTTAAAAGGATGTTCTTTTCAAAAATGCTGTAAAGCAACGAACTATTTTTGAAACCCCTACACAGTTACCTTGGAAAAAATGATCGGTCTGATGTCTGTACACTTATGTTTTGATGCTTATAAGTGTAATTTGAAACATTGTGTTTTTTATTAAAATTACACGAAGCCGCTCTCATTCCTCAAGTTATGCACAAATATGTCTTGTTATCATACATACTATAGGAAGGGAAAATTTGCAAAATTGGTCACAATTATGATTTAAATTATTTATTCTGGTTTAATTTAAAAATTCAGATTAATTCTGTAAAATTACACTAGGGGTTATCTCTAGTCTCTGACTGCCAGAGCAATTAACAACTTGATGTAAGAAATGCTGTATTTTTGTTCTAATTGCAGGTTCTGCAAATGCCTTTTAAATTTTGGTGGTTTCCATTTCATGACTCATTACTAATAAGCAGTGTTATGTAGGATGAATTCCATTTTTTGTTACTATTTGCTCTGTTTTTGACTACACTGTACAGAATGTAGCTGCAGGCAGCCACTGGGCAGGGAAAGGTCCCTTTCCTACTCTGTCCCTTTCCCCACTTACAACTTGTCAAGCCTTTTCATTCATCAGTTTTAACAATAAGGAGGCTGTGTGTAAGCTTTATTTCCAACTTCAAGAAGGAGCAGGAATTGGGATGTTGAGGATGGGCAAGGAAAGTGAGGCACCACTTTTGACCTGATAGAACAACTTGCAGTCCGGGAACAGTTGGTTGAGGAAAACCAAGAGGCTCCCAGTGAACAATTTTTAGGACTCAGTGGAATCCTGACAACTGAATACATTTATTAAGGTACTGATTTTTTATGAACATTTTAGGAAAGGGATAATTTGAGTCATAATCACAAAGAGCTAAGTAGAAGCATGATTGTTTTGTTTACATTTGCATTTAGAACCTATGAAACTCTGTAAAACGACTAATAACCAAACTCACTATTTCCAGATTTCATCAGAATGGTGTGCAGAAACATAAATGAATTAGCAATGATTTTGCACGTACAAGGTACTGTATGTATCACAGCATCTTACACATGCAAATCTTGATATGGTATATTGAATATGCATTGCATCAGATTCGTGAGATGCCTGGTTAGTTCTTTTGTCAGTAAGGGGAGGTTTTGCAGTTGGCTTATTTTCTAAGAGTTCACATTGTTCCAAGGAGATGCAACTACCCTTGTCGGCACTTGGGATTGTGGGGGCTGCACAGTGAGTGGGAATCAGGGCTCATGGATCCTACAGGATGCTAATTTGGGGAGTGAGAGAGGGGAAGAGAGGCAAGCTGTAGTGACATAGTAGTGAGAGCTGACCCACCCCTTCTGGCAACAACCTGGTTTACTGAGGTCAAAGTATTTTCTGATGCAGAAGCATAACTACAGTACTTCTGTACTTGCCTACAGAACTGGGAGCCTTCAGGATGTAACATCTGAGTTTCTACTTTGGGTTAGAAATGCTAATGGAAAAAATAATAAAATTGTGTGTAATATATTTTTGATTAAAAATCTCCATTGTTACTGTACAGTTTGTTAGGAGTTTCCTTTGTTAGAAGCCTGATTAAGTTTATTACTATAAAAGCATCCAAGCTTTCACGTGCTTTTCTGTAAAGGAAGACCTAAGCATACAGTTGCAGAATCATAGAATATCTCAAGTTGGAAGTGACCTGTAGGGATGGTTGAGTCCAACTCCCTGCTCCTCACTGAACTACTAGGAGCATTGTCCAGATGCTCCTTGAACTCTGGCAGGCTTGGGGCCGTACCACTTCCATGGGGACCCTGTTCCAGTGACTGACCACCCTCTCATGTCCAGTCTGAACTTCCCCTGATGCAGCTTCATTCCATTTTCTTGAGTCCTGTCACCGGGTCACCAGAGAGAATTCAGTGCCTGCCCCTCTGCTGCCCACCTTGAGGAACCTGTAGAGTGCAGTGAGGTCACCCCTCAGTCCCCACCAGGCTCCTCCTTTCACCACCTTGTTCACCCTTCTCTGGGCACCCTAATAGCTTTATATCCTTCTTACACTGTGGCACCCAAAACTGCCCCAGCACTCGAGGTGAGGCCGCCCCAGTGCAGAGGAGAGTGGGACAATCCCCTCCCTTGCCCAGCTGGCGATGCTGTGCCTGATGCCCCCAGGACACGGGTGGCCCTCCTGGCTGCCAGGGCTTTGCTGACTCACGATTCAACTTGCCATTGACTGGGACCCCCAAATCTCTTCCTGCAGGGCTGCTATCCAACTTCTCATTCCTCAAGTTTTATGGATAATCAGGGCTGCCCTGTCCCAGGTGGAAAATCTGGCACTTGCTCCTGTCAGACTTCATGCAGCTAGTGACTGCCCCCAGCTCCTTAGTTTGTTCAGATCTCTCTGCAGGACTTCTCTATTCTTGAGGGAGTCCACAGCTCCTCTCAATTTACTATCATCACTAAACTCAATGTACATTTGGCTGTCTATCTCCATTAAAGAGCACTGGCCCTAAAACTGAGCCCTGTGGAGTCCCACTGGTTTCTGGCTGCCAGCCTGAGGTAACCCCATTCACTATGCCTAATCCTTTGCTTAATATGACTTTTTTTTAGTGATTAAACTTTACTTGTGAACTAAGCAGTCTTTTGAATTTTTTAGAAGTGCTATTTCTCTGAAAGGTTAAATTCACATTTGTAAGTGATAAGTAACTGATTTTCCATCTAACACTTGGCATTGCGTTGAATGTTTGCATTTAACCTTTTGTGATGTATGCTTTCAGTTGATGTAAGTAAAATATACTATGGCAGTCCCTTAACTTAAGGAAGAAACATGGCTTTTAGCCTTGCTTGTTTTACAAGTATGTAGTTTGGATTAGCTTCATGTCAATATAAAAAAAAAATTGTCCCTGGTCTAGGGGAAATGGGGCTCTGGAAAGCTGTAGGAAGAGCATTGGGCGAAGGAAACACACTGTGGTGGAGGAATTTGTCACCTTCAGAGCTCCTGAAAACAGAAGTTATTCCTAGCAGTTGTTAATGTTGCAGATACCCTTAAAAAATAAAAAAGGTGGAAATTGAAGGAGTATGGAAATTCAGTGCTATCGGCTGAGAGTGGTTACCTCTGTGACCTCACTTGGGCGAGTGGGCAGCTTTGAGTGACAATGTAAGCAGTAAAGGTGAAAATCAGCAACAAACCCACTATTGATATGAAAGGAGGTAATGCCAGCAATCAGAGAAGGACCTTGTCACCCTCTTGTCTGCAAGATTTGCAGATTTGATGAGGATAATGTTTTGCCTTAGTATATTTTTCGCTGTCATTAAAGTTGTACAGGGTGTGGCTGGGATGGAATTAATTTTCTTCATAGTAGCTGGTGCTGTGCTTCGTCCTGGAAACATGCAGATCACACTGGGATGTTTCAACTGTTGCTGAGCAGAGTTTGCACAGACTCAAGGCCTTTTCTAAGCCTCCCAGCCCACCACACCACTGAGGAGGCTGGGGGTGCACAAGATATTGGGAGGGGACACTGCCAGGACAGCTGACCCCAGCTGACCCTAGGCATATTCCAGATGATAGGGCATCATGATAGCGCATACAAAACTAGGGATGGGGGCAAGGGGTTTGCCAGGGCTGCTGCTGTTCAACGATAGGCTAGGTATTAGTTGGCTAGTGGTGAGCTAGTGGGTTTTTTGGTATCACTTCAAGGTTTTCTGTTTGGGGTTTTTTGCTTGCTCGTTTGTTTTTACCTATTAAATGGTCTTTGACTCAGCCCATGAGTTTTCTTACTTTTTTTACTTACACTCTTCTCTCCCCCACCCCACTGGGGGGTAGTGAGTAAGCAGCTATGTCATGCTTAGGTGCCTACCAGGGTATATGCTCCATTTGGAATATAGGTACTACTTCCAATAACAAACAACACTTTAGAGCTTTTGTGACTGTATCTGAGTCTTGCGCTGGTCACAGACACTTTATGTCTTACCATTCTCTTTATATTTAAGGTGGAGGAATCAATTAGAAATATTTCTCATAAGAAGTTGTCAAAAATAGTAAGATATTGTTTATGTCAAGCTGAAAAAAAGGAAGTTGTATAGTTATCTTTAAACTTTTTTTAAAGAAGAAAGTATTAAGAAGCAGCTAACAATCTATGGAGAACTGTAATATTTCATAAGGTACTGCATTTTGGGACAGTACATCTGCTGCATCTCAGGAGATGGTGTAGGATCAGAAGAACTGCTTGTGGAGACATTTCTCCATGAGACAGTTTCTTGGCTCAACAAGGGACACAGCAGTAGTGGCACAGCATTTTGTTTCTGAGGATCCTGGTTTCTCATTTTTGGAAATGCAGGTGAGAATGGAAGGTCCTAATCGTTGCTGGAGCATCCTGGGGGAGGTTATTAACAAGTCAGCATCTCCAGCCACTGTGCCCTGCCAGTGTGGTGGCTGTAACATACTTCAGCACAGCAGGCACTTGGCTGCCAGGAAAGCTGCCTGAGCCCCACAGCAGCCAGCTGGAAACACCCCACGAGGTGCCCATGAGCCCACATGAGCGACTGGGCATGGCTTTGATCAGCTGTCACCTACACAAGACCTGTTTGTACCAGGAAATGACTTACAGGATGAGTACCACCTCTGGGAGAAAAGGATCTGCTGTTCATTTTACCCTGAAAAATACAAGGAATTAACTGCTGGTCTGATTACCCTTAGCAATAGCTTCATTTCTTTGGTGTAAACCAGTGCTCATGTGTTCATTCCCTCCCTTACTCCTAGCTGCTTTTACTTTCATACTTCTCTATCCTCAAGAAGGGTAAGCTTACTTCCATTTACCAGGCTTTTTTGGTAAGAAGCATCTATTATTTCATTAGGTTCCTTTCTTCAGGTGGTCAGAAACCAAATGGCTTTAGCATTTACTATCTTAATTAGTGGATGTCACTGTTAAGAAATTTCTGCCCTTTATTTAAAATAGTGGAAGAAGTTTATTATAACTTAAAATAGCTCCTGCTCCATATCTGAGTTCAAGGCAACCACTGTGATTACTTACTACTTTGTAGTTTTTGCCAGCTTGCCTTCTAGAACAACTCAGCATCTCTCTTCGTTTAGGTAGGCAAACTTCAGAAATTATTTTTGGAGAAGGAAGGGGAACAATAATAAAAAAATCCACATCCACAGGAGTTGCATACTGGTTGTAATGATATATTCCAAGCTTGTGTGGTTTTTACATTTATATAGTTTACATTTTGCTTGACCGATAAATAATACTTGCAAGATTAAGAGGGCCATAGAGAGTATTTACATAGCCCCACCATGCATACAGAGCTTTTAATACCTAGTAGACAAAATTAAGCTGTTTTGCACTGAACATTTTTAAACTTAAACCCCCTGACTAAAATACAAGCAATATTTCATCCATAACACTGCTGTTAAACCCCTAACAAATCTAGTTTGATATTGTAACAAACTTCTTCAAATTCAGGGATATAAAAATATTCAGAATTTAAAATTTTAACTGTACAATATGTACATTAGTATTTGCACTGTTAAATTATGAATACATTTAAGCCTATGAAATACTACATTATAAATATCAATGTTTTTTGACTTAGAATTGCAGCTAATACATTTTAAAACCTGGATAATGCATGTGAAAAGACACAATTCTGAAGCCTAATCCTTTAAGCCCATATGAAAATATTTGTTACGTAAGTAGATTCATTGACTTAAATAGGGTTACATGCCTGAGCAAAGGACTCCAGCAGTTGTACCTCTCCCACTGCTGAGGGGTGGGGGGCATGACAGAAAAAATATCACCACTTAGTGGCAGCTAAGTCCACTTCCAACAGCTGAATTAATATCTTCCTTTAAACAGGCATGAAAATAACCCCAAAACCAACCACCTCACAGTTTCTCAAAAAATTGCAGTGGAAAAACCATGAAAGTTAAATGTACAAAACCATGAAAGTTAAATTCACTGTTGCTTTAGAATACATCAAGGCTTCGAGCATTTCAGCTCCCACATTATGATTTTTAAGGAGCATTTTCCCAAATAAAAAGAATCCAGTTTTTGTATGGAAACTTGAATGAGGAAGAGTGAGCTTTATCAATGAAGAAATGACACAGTATAGAGCCTTCTTTTGCTTGGCTGCAAGAGGAAAAAGTGAAACATCACCCTGTGTGTATACAGCTACAGCACAGGACTGACATTTTATTTACTGATCTTTGTTGAATCCTCTCTCTCAGATAATTCAACGTAGGTGAATAGTGAGCATAAAATAAAATGTCTACAAAAAGTCTGTATTAAGAACTGCAGTAACAGTATTTTGAAAGCTGAAACATAGTATGTAAACCTACCAGTATCTGAGCAGATTATTTGGTGTGGCGACATTTCTGAATGTTACTTTTACAATGTAAACTCTTGGCATGGTTATCATTTACACTTGCAAAGCATTATGAACCTTAGCAACTTGCCTAAGTACAATTATTAATATAAAAAGATGTGGTTCAAACTGTAGCTACAGAATTGACTGGTCCTCCCACTTAAGAAAGATTAGTAATTAATTAAGATATAATACAATTTTTTCCTTTGTGTGCCCTCTTCTTCTTTGATTTGGTTGTCCTTTGTCCAAACTGAGAACTAGATAATGCAGCAGTCGGACCAGAAAGATCATCTGTGTAGTATGGGTATCTCAGTGACCGTGGCTGTGGAATTGGCTGTCCTAGAAAATATCCTTCCTCTTCAGAATCAGATGATGAGGATGAAGTTGAACACCAGGAGTCATCTTCCTCACCATACAATCCAAAAAATTTATCAACTACCTGATTCCGAAGTGCATAGTCAGACCTGGTATGGGCATATGGTCCATACAGCTCTGCATTTTGAATATAGGCCCGAAGCTCACGTGAGCTTCTATTTTGAATAAATTTTTCATGATCCTGGGGGGAGTAATAACGAAATCTCTCTCTTGGAGAGCATCTTCTTTCTGTGACCAAGTTAAGTGCATTATCTGAACGAGACTTCCTACTTCTTCTACGGTGGTGAGAAGGCCGATTTCCACGCTCTTCAAAATGGTAAACACGCCTACGAGTCCTTTCACTCATCGGAGGCTGACGTATTTCAAGATTCTCATAACTTCCATTATCAATAACATCATCTGAAAACTTCACTTGTTGTGGTCTAGACTGGGATTTAGATCGTCTCAGTACAGGCACATGCACTGGCTTTTCCTCTGGCAAGACTTTTTCCTGACACAGCTCTGAGCTCAGACTCTTCAAGGACTCAGTACTCCGATGGAGCATTGAAGAATTCAGAGTTCCCATGTTGCTCATCTTCTCACAGTCCTCCGCCTCCAGTTCTTGGAAAGTTTGCAGAGAGTAGAGAGATGGCCGTGGCTTGCCTTCTCCATCCATTGAAGCCCCTGTGGTGGGAATAGAGAAAGGAGGAAAAGCAAAATGAGAGGAGTTTCAAACAGACAAGTACCATAAAAAAATATAAAACATTTCTTGTCAGGAAGTGGTTTTTTGAACTATTACCAAAAATTACTCCCTTCATAGTAGAATAAGCTTTGTTTTGACTTAAAACATTTAAGTAATAGCTCTGATGACCAAAGAATTAGCTATCATGAGGACATCAAGAGCAGAAGTTCAGTGGCTTTAAAATTTTGAAACACAGGTACGCCTTTTAAGAAAAAAGGATTACTTAAAGTTTTTCTACAGTCTATGCTTGCCATTCTTAAGGCTAAAATATTTCACATTTCTGGTATTGCCAAATTCATGTTCCAGTTGTTGCAACAGGAAAGCCAAGCTTACTGCCTTGCAAAGAAGGATTCTTACTCTCCAAAAATTGTCAAAAGTAAGCTGGCCTGCTGTATTCCACCTTTGTGTCCACTGACCCTGCATTCTCAAAACAACAGCATCACATGCCTTGTGATGGTCCCAGGTGCAACACCTCCAGTGCCTCTTCCTCCCATGCCCCCTGAACCAAGCTCCCCTCCTCAGTTCCTTCACTGCTGCTTGGCAAATGCAGCCAGCCTGTGGCTGGACCTCAGCTAGACAAACAGCTGCAGTAATTTGGGTTACAGGAGGAAAGGAGACGATGATCAGACTACGTTTCAAATGGGTCTGTAACTGCCAGGTTTGGGCTTTTTGTACAGAAATAGGAAAGGAAGGTTAACACACACTTTATCCCTTTGGGTAACTTCACGTTTGACAAGGAGGTTCACAAAAGTGGATTATCAGTTGCCCTTTAGTCAATGGGGAATGATAATCTCATAAACCTAATTTCCTAAAGCCAAGAAGTTTACCATCCTTTCAGATTTTCTGCGTATTTTTACAAGCAAATCAGGAAGTTATCATCCTAATATATAATGCAACTTCTTACACATAAGGTTATGGAAAAATAGTAATTTGCTTAAAGCAGTGGTTAGTAGATAACAAATGTGTAGTTTAAGACCATTCTTATTCTGTTTAACATCAATGATTTTCTTGCTTTAAACAAAAGGAAGAGGGTTCAAAAGGAAAGGAGAAGAATCTAATAGGATTTAAGTAGCAGAAATACATCCTGTAAAAGATTTTGTGCTTGATGAAAGCTGCTGCCTGCTTCACATGTATCCCTTGCTACTAAAGCTTTTTAGAAATCAGAGAAATTTCTGGACAAATCTTCCTTTAAAATACTCCCAACACGCATGCTTTGGTTGACGTCTCCATCAAAACCATTCATTTATTTCCCCATTACCTGTTATGTTAGACAAAGCCAAGGAATCCATTGAGTCTCGAACACTTTGTTCTTGCTGTTTCAGGTCAGACAAACATTCGAGTGAACCTCCATACCATGGTGTTTGGTCGTGTTTGTATCCTGAGGCCCCATGTTCCATGTCTAGCTCCTGGATTTTCCTGCTGCTGGCAGGGCCTGGGTGGCTGCCATATGCAGAGTCTCCCAAACCATCTTGTGACTGGGCCCAGTACATGTCTGATTGATACTTCTTACTTGCTAGGCTTGGATTGTTTTTTTTCAAGTCCAACTTGCTCTTGACCATGCTATCAGAAATCCAGTGTTCACTTGATCTAATGTCTACTTCAGTGGGCTGCTGGAAGAGGCTTTTATCACCAAACTTCAGAAGAAGCTGAGTCATGTAGTCTTCATGTTCAGCCCATTCTTCAGGGTCTTCAGGCATTTCTTGCTCTACTCTTCCTTTCCAGAAGTCTTCATTAACAAAGCCTGCTTCTCCCCTTGAAAGGCTTAAATCATCCAGCTTACGAGAAAGCGTATCATCGGCATTGTCTGAAAGGCCAGGAAATTTGTAATTGAGGGCTGGCGACAGGAGGAGAGACTGGCGGCACTGGTCAGCTGACCGGCTGCTCTTTCCCATGCGGACACTCCTCCTGGAATCTCTGGATCGAGCAGACTGAAACGCTGAATCAGAAGAGTCGGAGGCATGGACATCCTCTCCCAGGCTGCAGGTTTTTGAACAGTAAATCTGCCCTTGCTTTGGAAGAAAAGGGCAGCCAAGCAAAGAGGTCTTGCACTGAGCACAAGAAAAGCAAGTTTCTGTGGCATGCCAGTGCTGTCCATCATAGGTCATCTGAGCATGGTCAACACCTGGAAAGGGAGAAAAAGCAATGCTCTGGGTCTCTCTAAAAAATTATTTGCAGAATTCATACTTCTGGAATGTGAAACCATTTAATAAATTGGCTTTGCCTTAATTTGTAAGTTTAATGCTTAAAAAGGACACACTTACCGATGTGTTCCCCACAGGTCTCACAGTATTCCGCATAGAGAGATTCAAAACAGTTACAGCAGAATGGCCGCCCATCCTTCATGATGTACCTCTGTCCACCCAGGATTGTTTCACACTCCAGGCAGCAGAAGTGCTTCATGTGCCAGTGGCGACCTTCAGCTTCTGTACACTCATCAGCAAAAATGATCTTTTCAGAGATGAAAAGGATACTTTTAGTTAAGTGGCCAGAACTCAGCCATTAAAGAAGATTCTATAAGGATAATACTTTGGAATATCTGAGAATGTTCAATTCTAAACACAAACAGGTGTTTGCTTTCTAAATACCATCTTATTGCTTGTAATATTTCCAGTTTGACAAGAAATGAAATACCCCTCAGCCTTTAAACACATCTATGCAGCAAAGTCCTGACTTCTTAAGTGACTACCTCTGGAGTTAGGAATTTTCCAAGTGATGCACTTTGTCAACTGAACAACAGGAGTGTAGCTTGGCTGTAAAATGTGAATTATTTACCTCATCGCAGGCTGAACATCGAGGTTTGAGAAGTTCAGCGTGGTGTCTGCCACAGTGAATTTTTCCATCTTGGTAGAAGTAGATAAGGTCAACGAGCAGCTCATTGCATGTGAAGCACACGAAACACGAGGGATGCCAGCACACACCAGGCCCAGCTCTTGAGGCAAAAACTGCAACTTCACCACCGTTTACTTTTGTACCACACTAGGAACAAACCCAAAAAGTGAACACACTTCCCATCCAAAACTACTAGCTTCTTGCATTTAAACTAAGTTAAAACACCAAATTCAATATGAGATTTTATTCCAAAATTCTGACAAGAGGAAAAAATATTATCAGTTTTGGTCTAGAGGAACTGCATCTCAATGAACCTTTTGTGAATAAAAGTTTATTTTATACAAAATAACATTTTAAAGCATATGCCTGCTTTTTATTTGTCATTCCTTTAGCATGAGCATTAGGGGGTTTTTTTTTGAGTAGGAAATACATCAAAGATGCAGTTCATTCCCAGTATCAAAGGTTACATTTTGCTTAAGCAAGCACTATCTTCTTTCTTCTTCCATACAGTTTCAAAAATAGTCTGTTGTTGTTGTTGTTGTTTTCAGACATAGACAGAGATAAGTTTAAATTTTAATACTGAGACACTGTAGTTTTACATTATTCAGCCCTGTAGCTGGCTTGTGGCACCAATGTATTACCTGCTCACAAACAGCGTGCATCACTGCTCTGGAGAGTAGTTTGATAGTGCCTCGTCCCAGTGCTTCCTTTTTGCGCTGAGAACTGAACATCTGCAGCTCCTTCTTTTCCTCTTCACTTAACGACTGGCAGTATCTCACCTTCCAGTGAAAACACAGGAGAACTTATTTTAGAGACTGAGCTTTTAATGTCACAGATGAGTAAGTAAGTGCATATATGCAAGGAATTCATCAGGTGTGCTGCCAATCATCATTAAACTTTTCCCACTTGCCTTCTGTACCATCTTAATATTTAGGTAATATGGCGTAACACAAAAATAGTATGGAGAGAGATTTTGGTTGTTTTTTTGTTGTTTTTTTTTTTGCATTACAGGAAAAAACCCACCACGCTAAACTGAGGAGTTGTTTAGGCAAGAAAAAGATTTTTAAAAGCTAACCCAAAATCTGCTGCTATCCTAAAATAATGGAATGAACCTAAATCAGCCATAACATTGTCCTTTAGATTTATGGTTAAGTGCCCACAACTAAGTGTTGCAGTATACACAAGATCTTAAGTAGTAACACCCCCACCCCTTTCCTTACAAAGAGCTTGTTTGTTATTTCCACTTCTACTCCAAATTACACTGCATAACTGAGATGCAAACCTTTTACTATCACAAAGCATCCTTTTTGTGCGCTACAATGCAATTCCAGGAATTTGTAGGTTCCTGGCAATTGGTGGGTGGCTGCAAACACTATAAAACCAACTTGTGTTAAGTTTATTGCAGTGTCACCAGCCTCCCTAACAAGCAAAGGCAGTGTCCTTCCAGACAGCTCTTATCTGCACACAAGCCAAGTGGACAGCTGAACAATGGACTCAGTGTACACACCGTGCTGCTTTATAGCTCAGATGCCACTGCAGGCCATGGTTATGCTTGTAATAAATACACAGGCAGGTAATTCTCCACGGAAAAGCTGTCAGGGAGACCCAAGCCCTGATGGTTCATCCTAAATTCTGTGTTTACCTCGTTATCGTGAGGTGGCAGCTGATAGAGAAGTTGTTTAATCCGGTGTTTCTCTCCAGGGCTGTTAACGTAAGGGACCTTCTCCTCTGGCAAGCAGGCAAAATACAGCTGGACCTGACCAGGAGAAATGCAGAGTTTAGACCCAGGGACACACATGCCCCAAGCACCTCCAGTGTCCTTCGGCTACTGTTTTATCTCAGGTCTCATTTACGAGGGAAGAAGAGGTCACGCTACATTAGACTGTGACAGGGTTTGTGCTGAAAATACAAGACCCAGATGAACCAGCTCAGCAAACCTGAATTGTCTCTGATAAAACTAGCACCCAGCTGCTGAATTGCTTTTCTGGAATGCAATTTGCAGTGACAATTAGGGGGGTATCATAAATTATGCACATTTAATGTTCTCATTATTCCCACCCCCTTCAGGGCTGGTCAATAACTCCATGGAAATTCTAAGTTTCCCTCTGCAATTTACCACACAAGGCACGAAGCTTTCCAGAAAACAGCCACTATATAAACAAATTTAATTTGCTCTCTGCATTTTACACATTGTTGAGACAAAAGCTGTTTTGTAGTCTCCTGCTGATCAGGTTCACCCAAAGCATCAGCTTTCATTGCTTCCATGTGGGCTTTGGTAAGAAGGTGGAAACATCCTTCCCTTGGGAGGAGGCTGGATCCAGACACATTTCAATCAGATGCAAATTAACCAGGAAATTTTCACGGGATGAATGTTTTTGTATCAGTCTTCACTCTTTTTTTTTCAGAAGAATATTATGACAGGAAAGCTGTAATGAACACTACGACAAAGCCCAATGGCAAAAAATATTTTTGTGGAACAGCTAGAGATTTATTGTTTTTCCTATGCAGTTTCCAGCTTGTCACGAGGCCTGGGGCTGTAAGAGCTGTCTGTTGGCAAAAACATTACTTGCCATACAGATTTAAATAATACTCAGGTCAACAGTTTATTACTGTGCAAGACAGATGAAAAAAAAGCATTAATCAGTCACTTAGTCAGGAAGCAATCAAAATTATGAGAGACAGGTTGTACAAAAGATGACTTGGTCTTCATTTAACCAAAATTTAAACAACTGAAGTCTACTGTAAGCCTGCTTGCTACTGACTATATTTCAGGATGCTCCAGAAGAAGATAACATGCAGCAAGAAGTAAAGGTTTAAAAATAGTTTATGCCCTTTTCTCAAGTTTATTGCACTGTTCTCAAAGTAAGTAATTCTTCTGGGGAAAAACCCCTCCCTTCTTTAGTAAATTTGGGCTAGCTGGGATTATGAGGATATTTTAGGGCATTTAATTGTTCTGGCAGAATGTTAGCTCGCTGTTTGCCTTAAGGTCTGATTCATCAGGATCCTTATAGATGCTTAAGTAAGTGATAAAAAGAGTTGCCCTAAAAATAGCCTGCTATTTGCCATTCCTGCTGACTTGTTACTTTACTCATGATTAAGAAAATCTTTGCATTGCAAAGAAGAGACATCTTCTGCACTTTTTTTAGCTATGGACTGTATAAGCTTGCCAGGATTGCTCTGCCTCCTTTAGCAGATGTTGCAAAGCCATGCTGGCCATTTAACACTGAAATCTTGAGTTCTGAATATTACTGAGTACACAGCTTCAGCACAGTTGCAATATCATCAATACCATGAAGGAATACCTGAAGGAATACCATGAGCAGTTCATTTTGGTCTCCCATAGCAACTTGGTCATCAATAATTTCACTTTTATTCCCATTTCCATGTGATGTTACACAAAAAAGGGGACTGAAGAGAGGGGAAAGAACAGGCCAACCAAACCACAAGTGTCAGCTCCAGACACCATGCAAGAGAAATCCTGGCATGAACAAATGGCAGCCATACAACTCTTTAAACAAGCATAAAATACATTATTACCTGTCACAGTGACTGAACACTTTCATTTATATGCACTGCAGTACCATCCATGTTCTAGATGTCAAATGCCCAATTATTTAAAGAGTCATACAAGTGCAGTGAAATACTTGGCCAGGGAGCACAATGTCATGAGGTATGCCATGAGCTTTAATTTAAACTAATAACTTCTTTCAAAAAGAAAGCCAACTTCAATGCTGCTTTTAGACTTGCCAATACATACTTCTGCAGCATATATGTTTTGAAAAACCTTGACTGGGAACTTTTGTGGAACATAAAACTCCTCAGGGCTGAGAACTTTAAGCTCCCTACACACAGTCTCATTGGACAGGAAACAAAAAAAGAAGTGAAAAGTTCTACATGAATTAAGTTTTATACATTACAAGAATTTCATTAGACTTATAGAGGCAGCATATCATTCCCTTAGACAGTCCTTAGGAGGCTTATTTTTAAAATGCAGAAACATGGTTGGTACCTGCTCTGGTCTGAGGCCTGGGGGGACCCAGGCATATTCCTCCAAGGCACAGCCAGAGTCATCGTCAGAGGTTGAGCTTCGCTGACACCCAAAAACGAGGTTATTAGCTTTGGGCTCCATCTCCAATGGCATGTGTGTGAAGTGTTAAATATTTCAGCTGCAGCTCATCAAGCAATTGATCTGGAGAAAAAGATTAATAATGCTTTAATAGATTTGAACATGAACAACTAATTATGAGTATAAATGATCTTACAACAGTTTTGTATTCCTTGTGTTGCCTAGAACAATAAATTATTGAAGCTTCATTACAACTTGCTACAAGCAATTCAAAAGTGCTTAAAAAAGCTATAAAACTATTGAGGAAAAAAAGATTACCACTTTTGGCAACCAAATGTATTAGCACTTGTCACCTTTTACAGCTCTGCTTGTTTCACATCACAGGTTATAAGTATGTAGGTATATCTAGGAAAGACTCATTCAGCAGATACTAACAACAGGAATGACACAAGCTCTTCCTGAAGTCGTTGCTACCACTAACCTAGTAAAACAAAAGACATGACAACCACTTGTCAAAAACTAAAGAAATTATTGGGGAAAGATGGTTGTGCAAGTAGCATCCTGTTGTTCACAAGGTAGGCTCAAAGCAGCAAACATCTGCTGGATTCCTCTGAGAACTTTGGTTGAGCTGTATGGGAGCGGAAGGGTGTTGGTGCTGTTAAATAGCTGAAATCCAATTATGCCAGATTAGTCTCTGTAAAATACATCATGATTGTTCTGTCAATTTAAAACCCTACAGGGAGATGATTCTGTTGATTCATGAAGCCTGCAAAGCCTAATATCAGTGGGATCCTTTTGAGTCACAACTGGCAAAGAAGGCTCTCACCAAGATCCATAGCAGTCTGCAGTAAAAAGCTTAACAACATATATATATCTTATATTAATTCTAGCAGAAGTCTTAGGAAACTCAGATGAGGCATTTCAATGAAATACAGATAACAAAAATCACAGAGGATCTGTCCTAACACGCCAGCTATCCTGACCACATGGGGTAGGGACAAGCTTGCTCTTACAGTACCACACAGTACAATACGTGTGAGCTGTGCCTTCCCCATTCTAGGACATTCTTTCACCTATTTATCTAAACACAGATCTGATTTTGTCAGTGCTACATCTGAGCTGTAGAAAACTTTAATCTCCTTGACATAAACCTTGCTGGGGGGTCTAACGAGAAGAGCAATCTAAAAACTTCTGGTGGGTCCCACATTACATTTCCAGTCTCACCACCACCGTTTTAGAGAAAATAAGTTGCTCCTAGATCACAGGTGGAAGATTTAAGACTGCTTATACAAATATTCTGCTGGTTACTCAAGTTTCTCCTTCAAGTGTGAGGCACTGGTTAGTGCCAGGTTCTGGTAATTCAGCACATAAACCCAAACCTGCTCCCTAAAAAGTGGCCATATGCATCAAAAAGCTACAAACTCAGAGGAATGATAATATCCAGTATATAGTCTTATCTACCCCTATTTTCAGTACGTCTATACATTCTCACACCCAATAAAAAGAGATGGGATTACTTAGCTCTTCCACTGGACTAGTGCTCCAAAAAATTAAATTGTTTAACTTTACTTCAAAAACTAGTGGTTCAAAAACATACACACTATTTTTGGTGCACTGCTAAAATGCCAACACACTTCATAGCCTCACTGGAATAGAAGATTAATTTAATATTTGATGGGGCAAGCAGACCTGCCAACTTCCCCTCTGAGAACAGGCTATTTCTGGAAAGCTGGTGAGCTGTCAGGCACATGTCTGAAATCTTACTCAAGTTGAACAACTAAAGGTTAGCACAACAGCTTCTGAGTTTAACATCGCCATATTACAATCCTTCTCAAGGAAGGTAAATATAACCAAACTCAATCCTAAAAGCTCAATCCTATATATGTAAAATAGAAAGACTTCCTGGTACCTACTGTATTCCTTGAATTAGTTGCTCTCAGAAACAAATAATAAGACAAGGAATAAAGGACTGTTTCCCCTTCCCACTTACTAGTGGAAGTAAAGTCATGCATCAGGTATGTTTTTGTTATTGCTTGCATAAAACTGGGGTGCGAGGAAGGAGGGACAGAGGAATACCATGATGCAGTTAGGAAATCACTCTAGCAAAAAAAAGGCAACAGTGTTCACTGTTACTGACGGATAGGGATACTCAGTTTGGCAGCTTGTGTCACACATCATCTATATCCAAATAATTCTTAAATATAAAGTCACTAGGAATATAATTGAGAAGCTGAATTCCTTCCAAGATGACCTTAGCAGCAGATGAACTGTTTTACCACTTCCCTTTAGATAGGGGCAGATGCCTGGTTTGCAATAATATGCCACTCTCTGGCATCTAAGCTGGTATTTCCAATTCTTAGGGCATTGCAAGAACATGTATTGGTCAAATGGTCCCTTTTCAAGAACTGACTCCTGCCCAATAACCCAGGAATAAAAGGAGTCAGTAGGTGAAACATCTCTGACAATATTTCATTAGGCAGCACGACCTCAACCACATACCACAGGAAGCAGATTTGAAACATAATTTAGAAAAAGAGACAGGTTCAGCTCTGGCAGTGCCTGGGCACTTGAGCAGAGCGTATCCCTGCCTTATTCGCAAAATACCCAACACTCACAGGCACACCAAGTAACTGAGTAATGGCTTCATATTGATTGTTCAAAACCCTCTCTCCACAAGATCAAAGATTAACTTCTCCACCTTCTCTTGAAAGACAAGGAAACAACCCAAAACATGAATGCATGATGACTTACTAAGTTTTCTGAGTATTTTGGACACTAAGGGTACATACTACTTCCACATTGAAAAATGCAGCACTGGGCAACAATGCCAGGATCTTAAGCACAAAGAAGGTACATAAGTGTAGGAGTGTTGCCTAATGCCTACGGAAGACAAGGCCCTGGTAAGGGAGAGACAAGTCTGCTTTTCTGCAGAGACTGGTCCTGCCTGCGCCTCCTCTGACACATCCATTTCAGAATGCACACACACCAGCTCCAACAAGAGGAAACCACAGACCCACAGGTCCAGTTTCCAGTCATACAGGGCAGTTTGAAAGTTTGGCTGATAGAGAATAAGAGAAAAATACATCTTACCTCCAAATGCAAAATGCAACTTTACAATCAGTGTTCTCCTCCCCAGATAAGGTGATTAGAAATGTTCAAAGCAAGGTCCACAAACCTCAACGAACTGATATTAGGACAGCTCAAAGGACATCATTCACTTTAGAAGAAAAATGCTGCCATAGAGCGAATGTGAAGCTGGCTATCAAATGATTGACAGTATACCACATATCAATACAGCCATGTCACAAATACTGTGGGGTTGCTGAGAACAAGGTTTCTAATCCAGCCTATCTTAACAGCAGGCTATCTGAAGAACTATTTTAGCAATTGCTTGTTTAGGAGTTCTTCTTCCTCTCCTGTTCAAGTGTAATTTGGTTTGCATTTTAAAACTACAGGGTTCTTCCTCCCTGCCCCCCAGCCGCACTCATCCTTCAAAGTGATCTGTTTAAAATGATTACATCCTAAGGAGGATTCAAATGAATATAAACAACAGCTGAAAAAATAAGTGCTTTCCAAGGGATGACTAGAAAGGTGGTCTTTCTACTCCTGCCATGACACCTCCAGAACACAGCAAGGGTGTGTTGTTTTGCTTTGCTTTCTTAAAGTCCATGGAACATTTTGAGGTTTCAGCTCTGTACAAATACTACCTCTCAAAAAAGGCTTTATAGCCTACAAGGAGGTATTTCACTGGCAGGTTGACAACTATGAATAACATAATTGAGTTACACAGCTAAATTTGATTTGAAAAGAAAAGCAATTACTGCATTTTTTCCACTGATGAATTAAAACAGTCATATGACAAATTCCTTAGAGGCAAAGACAAACTACATTTCTAATTACAAAGCTATGGGTACACAAAATACTGGGATATCAAACTTAGAACAAAGTTGTTGCTGAAGCCCATATGAAGGTTATCCCCATGCTAGGATTTCCAGCTCACTGATTATGTTCCCCCTGACCAGATAGAAGAGGTCATGATTTGTAAGCAAAGTTAGACAAACACCTCCTTGCCCACCCCCTGCTGTTTTACTCTGTCCTGCAGGGCAAATTGTTTTAACAACTTTTTTGTTAGAAGGCTTGTTAACAAGGCTATAGGGGATACAAGATGCATATCACATGCATCCATTCACAATCAAGGCTCAACGAGTTAAGATTAGCATGGCCAGCCCATTCACCTGCTTATTTAATCTCTGGTGCAAGATAACTACATTAGAAGAGGAAGGGCACAATATAACAGCAATAAACCACCATAAAGTAGCTATTAAGAATTCAAAGCCTATTTCCAATATGTACTACACACATGATCAGGAAGTCCCATTCCCTAGCTACAGTACAAATAACATATCTACAGTGAGCTCTATAGCTCCCTGTGTGGGAAATCCAGATCTAGAGCTGATAACTAGAATCTGTATCAGCACCAGCACACAGCTGTTGGGCCCTTTTGAGTAATGAACTACCCAGAGCAGTGGAGAAGGAATGGAGCCTGTCTCCTTGTTCATTCAAAAGACCTTCAGATGGACACTAGAACTAAGAACTGTTTTCCTTTTCGTTAGCCAGTATACAAGGACCAATAGAGGAGTTAACTGCTTTCCTCCTCTGGAAAGGAGCATCCTAGCGCAAAGATTACTTTTCCAACTGGAAGTCAGACGATCCTTCTCAGGGTATTTTCTTTTGATGAGCCATACTACAAAGACAAGCTACCTGCATCTAACAAAAGGAGGAAGCCCCGTGACAAAGCATTGCCCCACGCCAACACATCTGATTTGGCTATGTTATCCTTGGCTCTGTACATCGCTGGTGGAAAATCAAGTGTACACTGCAGAGGCAAGACCCAAACCTTCAGCCGAGGAAGAGGTATTCTCACGGATGCTCGCCCCCTCTCTCCTTAAGAGGGTGTACAGATTTAGAAAGAAGGAAATCTTGCCTTTTACAGTCTCCCATTGATTTTTTAAATTCTATTTTAAACAGCAGCCAGACTTTACTCCAATGTACACATATACTCAGGTTTCACCCCATCACCTGTTGGCTGTCGAACAACACCCTTCTTTGTTAGGGCTCACAGCCCTCATTTGAGACAAGTTTCCAGAGAAAACACTTGAAGAAAGTGTTCAATAAGTCACAAGACAGGAATTGTAAAAAAATAGAAAAGTAAAAAAATTCCGCGCCCATCCCCGTGCACCCTGACAACCCTGCCGAGCCGCGCACCCTCATCTCGGAGAAGCCGGGACGGTGCCTTCCTCATCAGGCAGAGATCCCTGAAGGACAGGTGGGGAGTTTCCCATCCTGACCGAGTTCCAGAGAGTTAAGGTGGGTCAGAGACACCCCCAGTCCCCCGGGTCCCCACGCTGCCCAGCCGGATGCGCAAAGGCGCCGGCATCCACCGGCACCCACCCGTTCGCCCTGCCCCTCCGGCGGGGCTGCCGCGAGGGAGAGCGGATACAAGTGACCGCAAATTACCTCTGTGCGGCCCCGAAACAGCGGCCAGGCTGCTGGCGGAGCCGGGCAGGCGGCGCAGGAGAGGCGATGCCGGCTGCAGACACGACCCCGCGCCCCGGGGCTGCGCAGATCCGCGCACCGGGACCGGCGCCGGCAGCGCCCCGCGGCTCCCTCCCGTCCCCGCAGGTCCGGAGGAGCGGCCAGCGCCAGGCACGGCCCCGCCGAGGGCAGGGGCTCCTCCAGCCCTGTCCCTGCCGACCGGCGCCACCGCTTCCTCTCCCCGTCCCGCCTGCCGGGAGCGCGGCGGGAGAGATACCTGCGCCGCCCCCCGTCCCCTCCCGCGGGCGGCGAGCCGGGCAGGGCGCAGCCTCCCCTCCGGCCCCTCCCCGGACTCGCCGCGGACCGGCACCGGCAGCGCCTCCCTTCTGCCGACCCCGGCGCACCCCAGCGCCGGCGGCCCTCACCGCTCCTTCGTCAGGCGGCGAGAGGAACCTCTCCCACCAGCGATCCTCGTTCAAAGTGCTGCCCAGGACGGGGGAAGGAGTGTGGGAAGGGAGAGCGCCCCTGCCACCGGCCCCGAGGCAGGAAGGGTCGCCGTCCCGGCCGCCTGCCCACCCAGAGGACCGAGCGCCTGCAGAAGCAATGAATTGTGCGCTCGGGACACGACGGACACACGGCTGAGCGACAGTGCTTTGTTCGTGTGTACGCCCGAAATAGATTTCCCACCCCACCCTGGAAGCGCTCCGGGCTAACCCTGCCAGGCCCCCGCGCACCCGGCCGGGAAGGACTCGGTTCAGGACAGGGTAACATTTGTTCTAGGTCGCTGTACATGAATAATAAAAGTATAACAAAAATAATAAACCCGATCTGAAGCCGAAGATCACAGAGAGCAGCCGTCCATCACTGCTTCCCTTGGCACATTCCAAGTGGGAAAGAGGCGTCCGAGCCCCAGCTTCTGCACAGAGAAGTAGCACCGGGACATTTCCTAAGAGGCTGCCAGGCCCCGCTTTTAGCATTTCCCCCACCCACGTAGGCATAAAAAGCCCCGAGAGGCGGCTGGTTCGGCTTCAAAGGCAGGCGGACGGCTTCCCCCCGGCACCGCCAATATAACCGTGAACACCGCGGTCAAATTTCCTCTTCCCTCCCGCTCTTTGTCTCCCTGGGGAAGTCATTATCAAAGGGAATTTATTCGCGCTGCATCTCGGGGTCAGAGCGGCAGCACACACAGCCCCACCGCTGCGAGGGGCAGCGGCGACCCAGCCCCCAGGTCGCATCCCGTCCCTCGCTCCCCGCCGAGGTCCCTCGGCCGGGGGCGGCTTATCTGCCCGGGCCGCCGTGCGGGGCACTTCTCAGACACTTATCGCTTCCCCCAGGAACCGAATCTGCATGGATTTAAATTCACTTATCTAAATTTGAATGGCTTTGCCCGCAGGGCGCTGAAGGAAGCCGGTACAGGCGCGGGCTGAGGAGCTCAGAGCAGTGTCCCTGTCCCCAGCCCTGTCACCCCGTCCCCGCGGGCTGCCCCCGACCCTCGGGTGGCACACGACGGACCGGGAGAAACCTCCACAACTCCTCCCGTGGGTGATTCCCCGTGGCTAGGAGCAGGCAGCCAGACCGGCCGGCCGAGGGGCCAGGACCAGCGCCGGGCTTTCTGATCCCGAGAGGAACGGCCCATCCCGGGCTAACACGCAGTCGGATCCCCACCACCGATCGGCGAGATGTGCCCAGGACACCACACTGCACCTGTAACCGTGGGTAAATGCAGAAGGCCCCGCGCCGCTCCAGCCACGGGGAATCAAAGCCGCAGTCTGTGGCTCCTGCGGCAGGAAAAAACCTGCTGAAACTCCAGCAAACTAACCAGCTCCCATCCTTCCACACCCCATTTCACTTCCATAAGCAGTTTCGCTGGTTGTACTGCCTCCATTCTTAAATAGCTCAGTTGTTTTGAGGTCAAAATTGGCGTATCACTTGGATGAACCAGAGATTTTGTCAGAGCTTTTGTCAGTACCGGCTTTACAAAACCCAGGCTGTTCCTATTCTGTTTGCTGGACTGAGCAGACCCCATCTGGCGGCCAGCTGAACATCTGCCAGCTCCATTCATCATTAATCAAAAATGGAAATGTCAGGAATAATGTTTATTCTGCCCCACTACATGACTGAATAAATACCAACAATTTGCATATATTGTCTACTCCTTTTGCAGAAGTGCCTGACATTTTCTCAGCAGCTCCCCACACCGAGGGCTCAACACCTCTGCACAGCACATTGCAAAAACGAGAGTCTCCTTTGGGACCTTCTGTAGCACAACCAGCTCAGCGGCTGCAGATAAGTTTGCAAAGTTTTGTGAGCAAGAGTCTACTGAAGCCAAAGAAGACATGCTCACTTACTTCCCTGAAAAGTTGTCTCCCATTTTGCTAACGCTTTCCTTGACACTGAAGTGTCGGAGGGTGTACGGAGACAGCTGGCTACATGGCTTTCTTTTCCTGGACTTTTGTAACTTGCGCACAGAAACTACTATATTGTTCTGGACAATGCACTTACAGATTATGAGGCCAAAACCAACCATTGTGATCTTCTAGTCTGAAGTAATGTGGTCATAACGTTTTCCTACATCTCCTGTCTGCATCAACAAAACATTTTATCTTGGTTTAAAAGTACCAGCAATGAAAAACCCACTACAACTTCTGTTAAATCCATCTACAGCCCTTGTTAGATTATTTCAAGTAGTCAATTATTTGACACTACTTTTTAAAATTTTTTTTAAAAATCTCAGATTGCTGTGTTTCAGTGCTCAAACACTCGATTCTACGGTACCCTTGAACGTTAGGCTAAAGAACCAGCTATCATAACTGCCCTTAGGCATTTGCAAATTGTGAAAGTCATTCCTTTGATTTGGGCTGCCTCCACAAGAACAAATGTGTTGCTACGATTTTTTCTTTATTTTCACACAACAAATATGACAGCATACATACTCGCTATGTGAAGTATAAACTATGCTACAGAAGTTGTCTTAAAAAAAAAAGCTAAAAAGACAGGCACAAACTGACTCGCCCTTTATGGTATGTACCACATTCTTGACTGCGTCTGGGTAGAGGTGGTCCTTCAAATATCCAAACGCTTCAACGGACCTGTAATGGATATGGAACCTTTTGCCCTAAGGTATTAGCACAAATTTAGTTTAGGTAACAACTTTCTTGTACTACTGACCAAGCCAGGGATATTCTCTGTTCTGTAAATTTGCTGAGTTGTCAGTGTGGTTTCCCAGTTCCAAATTAACCAGATCAGGGAACATCCCCTGAGATATCACTGGTAATTGCTACCTTTGTTGGCAGTCACAGAAGAGAGACCAAGCAGCAGAAAACATATTAACCTCTTGTGCTTCAGAGGCAGCTTCTCCAGGTAGGATAGTGGCACAACACCCACCTCTCAAGTCCAATTAGTTCTGTGGATAAACAGAGCAGTTCACCCTCTACATCATCACCCTTCATTGATCACCACCTCCATCCCAAGAGTTTTAATTAAGTGTCATCTCACCTGTTCATTTAAAATAAAGTCACAACTCAGCTATGAAAGGTGAAAGCATGTAGAAAGGTAAATGGAAGCTAGAACAAAAACAACAACAAAAATATCTCAGTAATAATTCTTTCAGAGAAATCAATGAGAAAACTCCAAAAATAAGCCAGGTTTCATATTTTTAAATAAAGCAGGAAAGGTTTTCCATATATGTGACAGCACAGGAGGAGTTCATGGAGCAGGAATTACAACTGCTCCCCAAGCAGTGGTTATGCACAAATCAAAGCCATCTGTGACCAGGCAGGTATGCCATTCAGGAATTTTAGGGAGGATGACTCGACCATGTATGGTCCTACCTGCAGGCTACAGCACCAAAGTCCTTTCCACCCCCAGGAGCCCTAGGTCTATGCCCCAAAGGAGCAAAGAGACCAAAATAAGGGAAGCAGTTTCATCATGATCTGAGATGATCTACTGGAAAACCTAGCCCACTGAAAAATACTGGTCTAATTCCCTAGACCTGCCAGTGTCAGCAGAAGGAAAAACCATGACTGATTCCTTTGAGGCTGGACTGTTGTGGAGATGCAATTGCCAGACGTTCTCCCTCTCTCTTCTGGAAAAACTGGCTGTTTACACGCACTTGCTTAGCTGGTGTATAAAAATGGCCTGACCTCCAAGACTACTTTACTGCAAGTATGTTTCACCAGGTGTGTTCAGAAACCCCCGTGGACATCCATGTGCACCTCTAGATACTTGAACATCTTGTCAAACCCAGCCCCAGGTTTCCTCTCACAGGTTATGAGTGTGGAAGCATGCCTTCATAGATGGGAACAGTTTGTACAATTTTATCACTGTATACAATCACTAGGAGACACCTGACACTCTGGATGTCCTTGAAGCAAATCTCAAACCTTGAAGGAACCCAGTGGGCCACCAGGCAAAGGCCACCCCTCTCTGTGCCACTCCACGACTACAGCCATAGGTGAAATCTCTCCCTGTTCAACACTGCTTCCTCCTGCCCCCCCAAATCGGGGAGTTTGGCACCAACAGTGGATCACCATGTGCTGCTGGGAGCAGAGGCAAATCAGTGCTGTTAACATACCGGGGCCTCTCAACTGTGCCACTGACTGGCGTCTTCCTTATTTTCTTTTTTGAGGCTGCAGAGAAAGGGCGTGGAGGCAGCATCTCATGACTTCTCAAGGCTTCAAAGTCTGAATCTTAGCCAATCTTTAAATAATGTTTAAAAATAATATTTAGATACCATTTAAAATCCAGAGAAAAGCATTTCCGTAGGAGACGTACAGGTAAAACACAAGCAATGATACGCAGTAAAAAGAGATACAGGGATTAAAAGGAAGCATGCATGTGAAATGTAAAAAGTTAAAAATATACGAATAAGATGACTTTTGCCCAGCAAGGGTTTGTGATTGCATGAGGGTGCTTGGTTTCCACTCTTCTCTTTGCTGCATTTCCTGTCACACTAACAGCCTGCCCTCTCTCTGCCTGCCTCAGTAAGGCAATTACATCCAATGGAAACATTAACATCAGGAGACAATCAAGTAGCACTAAAGTAATAACAATAACAACAACAATAACAATAATAATAATTTTTAAAAAGCTCATTTTTATTTTCACCTGCCAATAGTACATAGATCTGCTGAGGCATCAAGCAATCAGGCATCAAGGAGGGAAACAGTGCCTACCTCTTGCTTTGGAGAACTACAAGTTTGGAGAACTGGCCTGAGGACCAGCTGGCATAAGCTGCTCTGTGTTGGGAATACTTGACTAAGAGAGGTTTATTTTATTTCCTTTCCTTAATGCTCTCAGAGTTGAAGACCAACACACCTTCTAAAACCACGATCCTACTTTGCTTCAGCAGCAAAGAATTAAAATTTCATTAAAATGCCCTTCCTTGTCAGATCGGGCTAGGACTTGCTCCTGAACCAACAGGTCTGTTGCTGTATCTGGAAACTCTTAACCCCACAGGCTCCTCTGAAGACAGCAATCTTGATTTTATCGTAATTGGCTCGGTGCAGCCTGCAGTCACACAGGGCACAGGTAACCGCCCGGGTGCCCACAACACCGCTGCAGTCACTGGCTGTGGGGCGTGAGCGGGGCTCCCCTGCCTCACCAACACCCTCGGACAGTCAGTGCCCCATTCCCAGGCTGCACAAGGCACAACAAAGTGCATTGCAACAAACCTGTGCCTGCAATGCTTTGCCAGTAGCAGAGGCTGACGCAGGGTGGAATCGCTGCCTGGGTTTTTAATAACGCCCCAGCACAAACACCATTATGCAACGGGGAAGGCGTTGCAGAGCCTGTGCTAATGCACTGTCTGCTTATTGAGGGAACTTCAGTCAAGTCTTGTGCTAAAGCCTGTACGGTTGGTGAACGATGTCTTCTCTGTGTCAAGCTCTGCTCCCAGGCCTTGCCTCTGAAGAACTCCTCACAATTTATCTAAATTGGTTTGAAAATTGATTTAGATTAGAAAAGGAAATTATATGAACTCTGTGGACCTTCTACTGTGGTCAACATTCATACACACAAACAAAAGAACATTTAACCCAGGAGCTGGCATCCATGTAAAGAAACTAATATAATAATAATAATAATAATAATAATAATAATAATAATAAAAAACAGTAGTAATATTATAAACTAATAATTCAAGCAAATATATGAACTAGTATTTTAAAACAAATTTCAAACCCTTTGTGAGTGTAGTTTTGTTGTGTGAGTGATGCTCCAGTTACACTCAGTGTTCTCTGTCGCTGGCAATGCTTTTCAATAGCCTCAACTTAGGAAAAAACACAAGCGATTGAGTTTAAGTGAAGACAAAGTTTGACATGGAGGATTACCACTGCTCCTGCAGCACTATATCCAGAGAAAAAAACCCTGAGTTTAAAGCCAAAGATGAGATATGCAAAGGTTTGTGATAACCTCCTCTTACTTAAAATCTGCAGAAGGAGGGAAATCCAGCAGCCAGTGAAATAGGTACTCTGCACAGTTCTACACTGCCATTTTCCACAAGCTACACGCACAATGCTTAGATTAACTATTAGTTTATTTTATCACATTAATGTCACAGGTCAACCTCAAGGCAGACAGTGATACAAGAAGGATGCAAAAATGTCAGGTGGATAACGAGATGTATTACACCTTTATGAGCTTTTCTTAATACAGCAGCTGCAAGAGACACTACCTGATTGATGAGCTGCCAAGACTGAAGACCATGAAACTCTACCAAAAGGCATCACCAAAACATGATAAGTATTTCAGTATTTTGCATAGAACAATCAATGGCTAAATAATTGTCTGAGCCAGGTGAGCCTGGGAACAGTCCTCTCACATCTTGCTCAGCACACAAATGAACTCTGTCTCAAAGTTGGGCAGGCTTCTACATTACCAGAGGCTCACTGCTCTTCTATCCAGTCAGCTCATGCTCTCTGCCACTACTGTTATTGTAGTTTGATTTGCGTAAGGTTTCTTTTCCCTCACAATTAAGAAGGCTTGCAATGGACTGGGTAGCATCCAAATGACCCTGACTCCAGAACTAACTTACAGTTTTGCAATGTGTTCCCATGCTTTATTGCTGCCTTAGAACAGAAATGATACTTATATCTCCCCCCTCCCCTTCTTATTCTCTCCAACACTGAAATTTAAAAAAACAGGAATTAAAAAGAGGCTTTCCGCTTAACAGAATGAAGAATGCTGGAGGTTACATTCTCCCCCTTCCCCCTTTTGCTTCTTTCTTTTTAAAATTTTATTTATTCTCTCCCCACCCCCCCCAATCATGATTAGTTTTTCTCTGCTGGTTTAGCTCCCAGAACTGGTTTATTGCAGGATGAGTTGAGACCAGTTGTCAGTATTAGGAATGGAATGGGAGGAACACCAAGAGGGATGGCCCCACTCCTGGTCAGTAGCTAGCTACTATAACTACAGTGACAATCCAAACCACATCAAAAGGCAGTCAGGAAGATGGCTTCAAGAGCACTTCTCCCAGCTGCATGCCAAATAGCCCTGTGATTATGGACGCTCAGGCATGAACTGAGGAGAAAGATTAGGCAAGAATTGCTAGATCAATAAGAACCTCAGACCTAGCAGAGTCACCATCCACAGGCATTTGAAAAGATAAGGAATTGGCTGGACAGTGGCACACAAAGAGCTGCAATGGCTTGATATACCCCAGTCCTGGCAGTGTTCAAGGCCAGGCTGGATAGGGCTTTCAGCAACCTGGCCTAGTGGAAGGTGTCCCTGCCCATGGCAGGGGGGTTGGACCTAGGCGTTCTTTAAGGCTCCTTCCAACCCAAACCATTCTATGGTTCTGTGATGATACAATGAAAATAGTATTCCCTTCACCGCAGAGCTAGATGCTTAGGATTGGGTGGTTGGAAATATAAAAGTGCTGCTTTCCTTCATCTCCACTGCACATGAATTTAAAGGCCAAGTGGGCAGGCAGTGTCTGTTCAAGATGGAAGTTATGTCTTTTTGTTCAGTAGGATAATACTGAAGATTGTAGCTAAACAAATATTCAAATAGAAATTCAGTTAATTATGTTTCTTAGCTAGCAGTCATTATCCTTTCCACACCAATTGGCAAGATATTAATTGTAACTACAACAGGGAAAATCAGTTTAAATCCCCTAAATACCAGGCTTCATGTCATCAACATGACACTATTATAGAAAATTCTGGAGCCTCCAACACATATGTATTTCCTCAACTGTGTTTACAGGAATGTTTGTAGACTCTTAAGAATATTTAAGGATATTTTAGGAGCAAAATGTTTTTGATTATTTATGGTACTGAAAATCCTTACGTATGAAGGAAACAGTACAAATGAAATTATTTTAACTCAACTGGTTTAACTCAATTGTTACCACTCAACTGGTACCCTTGACATGAGTGACCTTTGTACAGGCATCCATTGATCCCTAAGCCCTCACATACTGTCAGCTGCTGAAACAGCAACTGCCTGACAATACCTGACACCTGATACTCAGCTGGCAGCCACCGAGCTTTAAGCTACACCCACCTGGGCTTGCCAGCACGTCCTGGCTTTTCTCAGCAGCTTGCCCAGGAGGATGAATTCCTTCGGGTGCATAGCCTTGAAATAATAATGCCTAGCTTTGAAAGAGTACCAGAATTTAATGGAAGTGAATAAGTGTTAATGCAATCTATGGCCATAGGCAATTCATGCTTCTAGAATTGACAACTTTTGCCCCCATTTTTTAGAATATATTTATATTCAGCTACTATAAAGTGAACCACTTTACCATTGCTACCAGTTCCAACATCAGAGGCTGAGCTAATCTACCCAAGTGTCACGCCACTTGCACAAAGATAGTTCAAGATTAATTTCTGAAATTCTGCAGTTTCTGAAAAAAGTTCAACCACTTTCAGCATGACACAGGAGAAAAGCATCCAACCCTTCCACTACATAGTATTTTGTTATTTTTTTTAAATAGGTTTTGAAAGCATATATTTGAGATAGCAATGTGAACTCAAATTTCGACAAACCAGGTTTTTGTTGAGTAAAACCTGTGAATATCAGAGCTGTTTGATATGATTTCAGATATGTATGACAGGTGATTTGTCAAGACATGGCATTTTTACAGGTCTGAAAAATGGTAATCATTACATACAGAGTCTATTAATAAAGTCCTGAGAATATTAATGTATGTTTACTGTTAGTTTAAATTTCCAACAATTTAGTCCCTTTATACTTGCATATTTTCCTGACTTGCTTTCTTGTCCACAAAAATTATTGCTAGAACAAGATCAACTCTCAGACAATCAGTAAGCAAAGATGAGAATAAATGTTTCACAACAGCCATATACACGACTCTCCAGCTTTCCTGTGTTACACACATATCCCTCCCTCCCTCCTCAGTCATCATCTTTCTCTTCAGCAGTACCCCTTCATAATGCTTCTTCTTTGATATGCAGAACTAATGAGTCTGATAATACAGTGATAATAATATTGTTTTTGTAAATGCAATTGATTGACAGCTGGCCTGGACTTCACTTCCACCTGATAACAAGAACTTGAATATTCTGAAGGTACTCTGAACCTTCCACTGAGTTTTAAAGCAAGAATCACTTTTTCCAACAAAGAACAGAGCGGGGATTTGGGCAAGAAGCTCTTTTTAGGTTTGGACGATTTGTTTTCATCAGCAGATATCCCACACACACCTCCAGACTGCTGTGTAAGCTCCATGCACAGAAGAAAGACCTTAATAGATGTGCCTAAAGGGCACATCAAAGAAAAGAAAAGAAGAACAAAGATAAAAGGTTTGAAAAGACCATCTAGTTAAATTAGCTATAGTTTCACTTAGAAAGGAATGAATCAAGAATGGAGAATACTGACAATCAACTTGGTGCCATTATACAATTGGATTAAGAAGGTCCTTCCTCAATCAATTCTTGGTGTATTGGTCAGATAATACCTAAAATTTTTTGAGACTTAGTTACCATGCAAAGGTCCAGAGAGGGGCCTGCTCAGCGGGAGTGAAACCCACTCTCACGGAATTTTATGTAGCTAGTTTGCACAACATTAGGCTACAGAAAATAAGGAGTGCCCACATTAGCCCAGACAGGCTCTGTGTTGGGACCACAAAGCCTCAAGTGTTGATCATCTTCCTCCTGTAAATTAGATTAAGACTAGATTTACTTCTTCCCTGCACATCACACAGGTAAGATTACTCTTGGAGAAGTCTGCAGTCAAAACCAGCATGTAGACTAGGGTGAGAAGCATGCACTCAGCACTTCTTAGCAAACCCAAATAGATGATGTATGATCAAGTGGCACCAGCTGTGCCACTGGGACAACACACCTGTGAGGGGAAGAACAGACTTCATGAATGAGGAAAAGGAACAATGCTGGGGAAATGGAAGAGGGCAGTTAGTACTCTACAGCTTAGATGCTACAATAAGACCTTTGTACCTAATTACGACCTTATTACTCAGCTGCCATCATTGCAATGGAAAAGTTGTCTCTTCTTGATTTCTCTAATCTACCAAAGACAGTGGAGGAAAAAGGTCAAAAACCTGAAGCAATATGCTGATCCTGCCAGCAGTGGATTTATGATAGAGATCCGTTACCACACTGAAAATGACTGAGGTAAGTTTACGAGATGCAATTATCTGTAGCTTTTTCCCATTAAGTCTTGCAACTCTCTCAATGAGAATTTAAGAGCATACATATTTCAAGTTCTGTGTGAAGTTAATAACTTCACAAGAGGCAAACAGTGGAACAAGTAATTCACATTTTGTATTATCAACAAATAAACGCTGGAGAGCAAGTTTTTGGATCCAGCTATTACCTCTAATTACACCTATCTCTATGAATAAATGAAAACTAGTTTGCATTTTTACCCTGATCATTAGCCTCATTTACACAAGTGTTATGAGGCCAGTTTTTTATCCATTAGCACGAATTAAGCGATACCCTGCTGAGTGCAGGACTGTTCAGACATGCTGACTGTGGAGCAGCTGCTCTCCTCCTTTGGTATTGAATGTTGATTAGCATCACAGCACATGACACACTGCAGGGCATATTGTGTGTCACACTACAGCATACAACATTTAATGAGAACCCAAAGCAAACCCCACCATTTAGAAAGCCAGTCTCTGCTCTGAACACCAAGGCAATAATTAAGCACATGGGTTGCCCTGGGAAAGACTGAATCCCTCGAACATTTGTTTTGGGGCAATGCTGACTACCTGAGGCAGAGCTGTACATTTTCTTAGTTATCCTAAGGAGCAGCAACTGTACCCACTGCCAAATAGTAGTATCTTGTCACATTTTCCAGGAAGATACTTATGTATTACCCTTGCAATTCTGATTCATGACACAGAATTAAGTTTCTGTATAATTAGACCCATACAGAACATTTGAAGAAACATAACAGCTATGAAAAATAGAGTGCCCTATATAAACCCAACTCCTCAAATATAAATCAAGGTAAGTATTGACTTCCTGTGACTACTAATACATCAGCAGCATTCTTTGTCAGCTTTCCTCGTCTGAAGGATGGGCTGAAATCACCCTTTTCTTGCACAGATTCATTACTTATTTGAATGCTTCTGACAATACTGTAAAATAGTGCATCATTGTATTGTCAACATTTCGCTACCTTGATGCAGTTAAATGAAGGCAAAGAAAAGCTTTTCACAACAGTGAAGAAATTAATGTCACACTGTTCAAACTCTGGTTATTTTACAAGAAAACATGTTACACCGTAACGGTAACAATACAAGGATGTTGAAAGCACTGCTGCCTCAACTCACCTGCAAAGGAGCATGCATGAAATAATGGCAACAATTAGCTTGGTTTGTTCTGAATGACTGGAACTCTGCCCTTTGATTAGTAAAGGTTTCATCATGCACATCTTTTATCTAGAAGACTAATGCAGCAACAGAATCCACTTTTCCAGATAAAGAACATGTTTTCATCTGCATGGAGCTCTCTTGCTCATGGACCCTGAGGAGAAACCCTCTGGAAAGAGCATGCCAAGTTCAGTCCCTGGAGTTTATCTTAGGTGTACCTCTGCTTCAAAGTGCAGAGCTAGAACCCTTGTGTGAGAGGTGTTAGAAGAAATCAGACATCATTAATCAGAATTATGAAGAAACATAAAATAATCCACTATCCTGTTCACAATACAATCACTTTGTAGGAGAACATCATCGCATTAATAACAAGGGGTTAAAAATTTTACATCTACAGCTCAGTCCATGGAAACAGCTAAGAAGGATAGATCACCTCTATTTCAAAAGATAAAGGAGAGAAAAAAATCACAGGATGACTCCAAATTGCATGCTTTCTTCTTTTCTCCTGCCACAACTCAAGGGCACAAAGACATTTTTTCAGATTTGGCAGAGAAAAGCCACTTCAGAGGCTGGGCTTTACATTAAAAGGGGTGTTATAAGAATAGACTTAGGTTATGCTAGAGATCTTTATAAACTAGTTCCTGTTTTTGATGGCACCTGCCTCTCTCTCAATAAACTCAATGAGACTCTCTGCTAGAACACTTCAGTAGTTAGACATGATGCTACCTCTTCAACACTACTGCAAGGCAGCAGTGCCAAACTTATTTACTGGACATACCACTGATCTCATTTGGCCTCAGGAAGGGTACCCAAACATAGCACCTCTTCAACCCAGCTCCTCTTTTTGCACCTTAAATTAACTTCTCATATACTGCATATGCAGAATAAACTAACTGCACCTCTATCTTGTAGCTGCAGAGTGATGTTCTGGGGGCTCCTGGCCCACTGCCTCCTTGGAGACAGGCAATCACCAAAAAGGAAGTCCCCAGGGGCAGACTGGATGAGCAGGTGACACTGAGCACTTCTGCTGAGAACAGTGCTGAGAGCCTTCAGTCCCCCAGTCCAGGAGGCACGGGAGAACACTCATGTCAGAGCATGATCTGGGAGGACCCGTGAGACACAAGCCATGAGCTTTTGGTGCACCTGCAGCCTGCACAGTGTCAAATACCCCCTGGACCCCAAACACCAGCATTCAGAGTACCTTGGCCCTCCTTTAAAGAAAAGGACACTCCAGCCATCTCTGCACTAGTAAATTAAACAGGAACAGGGCATATCCGCGAGCCCCAGCCTGCAGACACTCACACTCTTTCACTGGTGGTACGCTCCATGGCGTGGTTTTGAGCAACTAGCACTACTGACCACAGTGAGTGGGATACAGGAAAGGCCATGGACTGTTCCTACCAGGAAAGGGCTGGGCTTGAGTTTCTCCAGCCTCGCTCCACAGCCCTCCAGTGCCACCTCAAAGAGTCTTTGAGCCCATGATTTCATGTAGTACCCCAACACACACAGCACAGACTCTCAGCTCTCTGATGACTATTTCAGACGTGCTGGAAGTAAAAAAAGACAACCCACCAAAGAGCAGTGTCTCTGAGAAGGGCACATGTGGGGTGCAGTGCACAGTGCAGGGAAACTATGGGCAACAGCAACGGATTTGGGCAGCCTGGCATCTGGTCTCAGGGTCAGAGGACAGTCACTGCTAAATGAAACACTGCCCAGAAAGGTAATAGCCTTGAGCTACTGAGGAGTCTTCCACTGACTTTAATAAACATGGTTAAAATGTGGAATAGCAGTGTAACTGCTGCCTCTCCACAATTTTTAGGCTTACATAAGTTTCCTTAGAATAACAGAATCATTTAGATTGGAAAATACCTTTAAAATCATCAAGTCCAACCGTTAACTTCACACTGCCAAGTCCACCACTAAACCATGTCCCCCCAGAGCCACATCTACACGTCTTTTAAACACGTCCTTACAAAAATAAATTTTGGAACTATGATTGACTCCAGCCTGAGTGCTGGAAGTAGTTATAAACTTCAATGCAAAACATCTATGTTATAAAATACTTTCAGAAACTCTTCCATCTTTGGAAACTTTTCTATAGAATCCAATTTTTAATAAAAATAGCTTTTGGTTATACACATTTGAGAAGCAAATGCAGAGAGATCAGTGTTATTAGCCTGAAAACAAAATTAGAGAAATTTGAAACTCCTTTTTTGAGTTTGGATGATTTTTTTAATGCATATTACACTTACAAATGAACCCTAGAGTAAATGCAAAACAGTAAAGGGACTTTCAATGTCATTGACACAGACATTAATTTCAGAAGATACTGCTGTTTTCAATCAAGTTTAACACTGTTAATTTTTTCTCATTATCAGCAAAACGAAAAAAGTACATGCTGAGGATAAGGAAACAGCTTTGTTTATCTTCAAAATCATGTGCTTACCAGAACTAAAGCATGTATTTGCCATATGTCAGCCCCTGCCCCCTTCTTTAAATTACAAATTCATTAATATAGCACAGCAGTGCTACATCATTAGCAAGGAATAAAGCACATTTTAAAGAGCAATTAAGTGGTATAAAACTACTTGGAGAGAAAGGTTTTCCACTGCAGCAGAGTCTTAGGGAGACCAAAGGGGAAACCTGACACGAAGGAATGTCAGCCTGAACTTGATTAATTTGTACTCAGAGCAACACGTCCCGTCCCCCACTGCAATGGCAGCAGCTTCCCACATTGCTTTGCTATATTCTCCCTTAGAGCTCTCTTCTGATCCGTAGGTCATCCAATAGATGGATTTGTTCAAATTGACATATTTGATAGAGTCATATCTTCTCTGTTATTGCCTCAAACTTCGTAACTCAAACCATCTGTATTGGATGTGTAGCCTCCCAGAGATGGCTGCTTTGCTAAACAGATTGTGCAGGCTGAATATGCAATGTCCCAGGTCAGAACACGCAAAACTGATTCAAACACTCCCACAGACAACAGCAGCCCTTCCACAAGACCCACACTGTGCTTTCCTGGAATGGTCATACTGGAAATATCAACAGTTCAGGACAGGGACACAACATGACTAAAAACCAGGTCAAGTCTGAATTTTAGTTTCCTTCTCATTGGTTTTTTTTTTTTTTTGTTGCTGAGATTTGAGACAAGAAGTCTAATGGTTCAGTTTTATGGCTTAGAAAGAAAAGACTTGAAAAGTTTGATCCCTGTTTTAAATCAAAACAGATTCTCATCCACACAGAAAAAGCCCAGTGCTTAACAGTGCTTTGTTTGCAAGCATTGTTATGTTGTTGAAACAAATATTTCTATGAGGTTTAATGGAGAACAGAGCATTTATTTCTATTGCAAAATTAAAACTGAAGTTTGTTAAATAAACTTCCTGGCTTAAAAAAAAAGGAAACAGTGAAAAAACTTTTTCTCTGTCCTATGAAGATCCTAGGAGTATCCTCAAAACTCCTTTCCCTGGGGAGTTAGGATGCTCAGCAAGTTTGGCTCTTAAATCAACATACATTTGTTATTTAAGTTATACTGTCATTGTTTCTTTTCTGTTCTGTGAGAACACGGCATGGCTATCCCTTCCAAGCCTGGAAGCAGCATCTTTAGCTTGTGAATATTACATTACCCCCTCACCTACGAGACTAGAGAGAAAACACTTTTGCTACATAGAAAGCCTGACAACCCTAAACAAGCTACAATAAAAAGCAAGACCTGATAAAAATTCCATTACTTGCTTATCTGCAGAGATTCTTCCCAGTTCAAAGGGTCAATTTCCCAGCAGGGCACCAGTGCTTATCAGCTAGCTCTGCTGAGCCTTTCAATTGCAAAGAGAAGTGTTGCCTCCAACTGGCATGACAATGGCACTATTAAACAGGCACTTCAAAGATACAGATGTTGTAAATGCTTTCATTTTGCCAAGTTCTCTATGCCATCACTATCCAACAGACTTTTTCATGTAGAGGTCAGAGTCCTTACAAAGCAGATGAAAAACAGGTAATAAAATAAGTCATGTGAAATGAAGCAAATCCATCACATGCCTCTACTCCCAAAGCAGGTCCCCTTGTTTTCCTAGGTACAGAGAAGCCCATACCTGGCCAAGAGAGAAACAGGGCTACTACAATATAAGGTTCGATGAATCTGCTGCAGCAGGTCCAGTAGGACTTGTGCATATCCCACAAACCTGCAACCCTCCTTCCCACAGGAGTAAACATGCAGACAGTAGTGTTACTGAGGAGGACTTAGAGGAGTGGACACTTGGAAGAGCAGATCTGTTGATGAGCTGATGATTGACACACCAACCTGGACTCATTTTAAGCAGGCTGTATAGGCAGGAGAGCCGGTACTCCCTTGGATGATTAATGAGACATAGGGCTTGTTTGTTAGCTGGCTATACGGTGAGGAGACTGGGCACAGCCAGCATGGTTATTCTCTAATTATCACAGGATCATGTGATATAGGTCATGCTTGTTGAGGTGCATATGTGGTCCTCCCACATCTGCCAGTTTGCATCAGCACTCCATGCATGTACCATTATCAGATCTTGGATGACTTGCTTCAGACCTTTCCCAGTATTTGATCTGTGACCTTCCTTCACACACAAACCATATGTTTTAAGTAAAGCTCTCCTGCCCTGAGCACAAGAAGCATGCATGTCTTTCATCTTTTAAAATTCCTTTTCACTTAACTCTCACCCCACTTTCTTTGGAGCAACAGCCCAGAGTCCCAACCTTGTTTTCTCAGGCCAACCAGCTGCCTGGATAGAGCAGCATCCTTTGCAAAGAGTGCTGCAATGTCTTTCGAATGTCTGCAGCACAGTTCCTTCAACCTGTTAGCTTGTAATCCTTGAGATACAGGTAACAAGATGTGCCAGAAAGGATTGTAACAGCAAGTAGCTTCATTTTCACATGAATGAGGACACGACAGGAAGCTTTCAACCAAAAACATTTCCTGTCTGATCAACAGGCCACAATTTACACATAGGAGTAAACATTGTGACCCACAGCAAACCAAGGTCATCTCCTCTAAAACATGTCTGTTGAAAGCACAAATAGACCCCAACTAAATAAAGGTTTAATTCTAGAAATCAGTTTAAACTCAGATACGGGTTAGATTCAATCTTCACTGAAGGAATTATTCTTTTTCTAGTTCCTGTACTCCCCTTCTGATGGGAAAAAGCCCTTTCACTTGGTTGTCTCATACCAGTTTCTGCAAGCATGATTATGAAGAACACATGCAAACAAAAGCTATTATATAATCATAACCCACTAAGACACACTATACCAGCAGAGACCCACATACTTTCACCTGTCCCATCAGCAAAGCTGCAAGAGCAGTTTATGCCAACATATGACACCTTGCAGGGCACAACCACAACACAGAGCAACCCTGTAGTTTTAATAAAACCGACCAAGGCAAAATAAAACCCTACCCTCCACGGTTGGCAGGCTGATGTATGATAACACACAAGTTATAAACAGTTTTGTCTCAGGGCTTTATTCCATCTCAGTTAATGTACACTGATGTGCCCTCTCCTTCCATGCCCGAGGCAGCAAAGTAGTACAGCTTGTGGTTGACTTTCACACTATAGTCTCTCTCTTCCTTTCTTTTGTCCTCTCCCTCCCACCTCCCTTCTAACCCATTACCTTTCAATTAGTCGCAGAAGCACAGCAAAACACACAGTGCTCTGATCTCTTACATGGTCTTTTATCTATAAACATTTAGTACTTGCCTTCTCTCTAGAAGCAGCAATTTTCTCAACAAGAACTTGCTTTTCAGAGAAGAAGACAAAATTGCAGGAATTTAGTAGGAGGCGTTTTAAATATTTATGCTAGCAACCTCTATGCTTGTTTCTATCAAGCACACTCAGAAAAGATTCTCTCAAAACTTCAAAGCAAGCAGTTTTGCCTGAGTCTCCCAGGTGTGTACCAGTATGCTTACACAACCAGCATGTACACCAGTAGTCCCTTCCCTGGAGCTGACCAGTTTTGTAGACCTCAAAACTTGAGCATCTGTACAGATTAGTATTTGTGCCTCTGTAAACACGTTGCTTTAGGTGTACATGCTGAAATAGAAAGCATTTCGACATCAAGTCATGTACAGCACTCTGAACAGAGGATGCCCTAAACTTGTGCCTAGGGAAGACTTTTATTACTCCAGTGGTTGCCAGGGACCATCCAGCTATTTTACTCTGTTAGTAATTAGATGTAGCATATTAATTTCTTCCTTTAGAAGAAATCTGAAGCCAGTATTACTGAAAAATGATCCATAATCCACAGGTATCTAACAACATTTAGTAGGCTTTACAGGAAGAAAAAAGCTAGAGTTAAGATTCCAAGTTTAGCAATGAGGCATGAATTTCCACCTATATTGCACATATTTGTTTAAAACAAGTAATTTTCAGCAGATTCAATCATCATGCCATTCTGCACTGATTTTTGCAATTTTTATAGTAGAAAACTATGGGACAGCAGGCTAAAATGCAAGTGTAATTTTTAACTCAAGGAGAACAGTTAATTTAATGCCACTCTTCAAATGCATAGATAAGCAGGGACCTGATGACAAAACAGCTCTATCATGAAAAGCTTAGCTAAAATCTCATCAGTTAATACCTGGCTTTCCTTGACAGCACTGCTTTAGCTGCTGTGCAACCTGTCATTTTGTAACATGATTTGAGGAAAAATAAACACTGAAATAAGGTTTTGCAACTTTCAGCTTATCCTGAAACATCTCTTCATTGGACCAAGATACAGGAATAAGCATTTATTAAAAATACCACACGGCAATCTTTATAGTGTAACACACAAGCAACCCAGGACAGCCCTGGGAGCCAAACAAAGCAAGATTCAGTATGTAAAGGTTTAACAGAAACTGATGGACTAGGTTTTCTGAAATAGTTACTACTGCTCTAGAAGAACTGATCTCTTCATTAACGCTATTATGTCTTAAGTCACTCCTTCATCACCCTTTTGGGTTTGCTCATGTTGCTTATCACATTCTAAGCACACCTCCCTATGAAAAGTCCTGCCGGAAAGTTCACTTCATGGGGTTGGTAAGAAAAAAGTTTTAAATCCTCCTTTGTAGTTTAAAGATCACGGTTGCCCACTTGTTTCCTGTGAGAATGATTCAAAGTGGAAGAACAGGCTAGTCCATCCAAAAGTTTGGAGGGTTCAAAACTTAGATATGACTCCAAATGGAGTCAGTGAAGAGAATTCAGTGTTGGGCAATATGCCCTTTGCCATATGGCGGCTGGGCTCCCTGCCAATCACAGCTCATGAGCCAGTGCTTGAAATGGTAAGATAAAGAATTACAACCATCTCGGACTGGACCCCTGAGCTCACACATCTGCAAAGAAGTGCGTGCCGACACCAAGAAACAGATCAGAAACAGAGACTCATGAGCTGGTGGAGACACAGGCTCATAAAGCCACATGATGCAGTGCAGCTGGATATTCAGCTTGGCCCAGCAATGATATAGCTGCATTTACACAGCTCTTGTGCCGCTAAAATTGGAAGTCTCTATCGCATTCCCCCGCAGCTTCTGCTTCCAAGGAAGTAGAGCCAATCTGGGATTGCTGAGAACACACATCTGGGGCCTAGAAATGCTCCAAGTGAAAGCTGACAGGATGAATCACCATCTTTCTGCCAGCTGAAGGACGGGAAGAGATTTAACAACCAACCTCCTTCCCCGTCCTCATCCCCCATCGTAACAGGGAGCTGCGATACCCAGGAGCAGAAGGGGTGATTCAGGTGAACAGGAGAGTGAACACCAACAGTCTGGATCTGGAAACAGATGCTCATAATGGGAAAAAAAACATTCCAAAGAAAAATGGTCTAAGTGCAAAGCTGTTTAAGGGTAAGTTTCAGATAGGACTTCAGCACCTGACAGAAAGCAGAAAAGATTGTTGCTTTCAGTTAAACCTCTGAATATCAGTGAAACTATGACAGCTTAGGTAAAAACAGCACTCATCTACCAAATAGCCTAAAAATTACACTGTAGCTTTATTTTAACGATGTCCAATGGGATAAATAAGCAGCATAGTCAGCACTGGCAACGTTGGGAAATGGCCAATACCAACGCAGCAGATTGAGCAGGGACTCAGAAACTGGGAGGAAAGCTGCTCAGGGAGGCCCATAGCCTTAGGCCAAAACACAAGGCACTGCTGTGCAGAGCAGGGAGGGAAGAGAAAGGTAACACAACTTCCATTAAGCCACATAAATCACTGGAACTCCTTATAGGGAAGGAAAAGGACTGGGATGAGAGGACTGACCATGCACTGGAGGCTGTTTGAGATCTTAGTCTACCAGGCTCCAGCAGTGCCAGGAGATCCCAGGGACAGGGAAAGGGACAGCAGGAGCAGGCTCAGTAACAGCATCTGCACTTCCAGAGGCAGCCCTTGCAGCAGACACTCTGCTGGTGCAGAGCCACCTTTCCCTGAAAGGCAGAATTTTCAGAAAAGCAAGCCAGACAGCCATTGTAAGCCATGGTTAGAGAGGATGAGCCGCTCAGTGGAGAATGCAGTCTGCTTTACATACAGCCCAGCACCTCCTGCTCACTCCTCTGCCCAGGAATTATGGATGCCCGTACTTCAACTGGATTTTGCATCAGATTTTTTTCTGCTTAAGATCTTAATGGAGCTTCAGGTTTCAACTATTTTATAATGGCAAAAATATCCCTGCTAGTCTGCTTGGGAAAAAGGAGGACCTGCCCTGTCCTCTGTCTTACAATCTGAAGTGACACAATTACAGGCCTTGGGATTTCTCTCCCCAGGGCCATCTCAGTTTGGACAACTTCACTGTGGTACGGATCAGGACACTCCCTCTCTCTCTCAGCAGTTTGGTTGCTATTCTCAGGACAGGACTCTGAAGGGCAGGGAGGGAAAGATCTTGAACCAAGACAACAGGGAAGCAGAGCACACAGACTGTGAGCTACAACGAAGACTGGCTTGGCTGCAGGCTCTCGCTCTACATATAAACAAGATATCCACTACATGTGTGTAAATGTATGTATACACACACATAGGCAAGACTGTAAGGAAGCAAGATGATTCCAGAGCACTTAAGGACACAACAGCAGACAGGCTGAGACAAGCAAGTAATAGCACAATTTAAAGAGCATGCTGACAGCTAAAAGATGCAAAGTAGTTTATTCTAAGAAGTACCTCCATCTATCTTATGGTGGAATAATTCATTCTGCATTCAGTAAAATTTGTTTCCAGAGTAATTAATGCAAACTGACTTCAGAACTTTCTTAATTATTTGTGTGGGTACAAGAGGCATTTGCCCTGAAATACGTTAACTTGAAATCCCCAACAAGCTTAACAAGCCTGAAATTGCTGGGGATTTTTTCCTTCATTTCATCCTATGGCTAGAGCCTGAATAGCTATAGCTATAGTTTCTGTAAAGCCATGGCTGCTTTTCCTAAAGCGCTAGCCTAGCAGCCAGGTGACACATCTCTTCCACCCACCTGATTTGCTGCACTCCAGGGCCCTGAGCCAGACATGGACTGCTGCAGGAGAAAGAAATCCACTGGGAACAAGAATCATCCACAGAACGTACATTTCATAAAGCTTCACCAACAGAGAAGAAATAGGTTAACCTCTCTCACTGCCAGTCCCAAAAGAGGCTCACACTCGTTCTGGCAATTGGCATGAAAATCTGGTTTGTTTCCACCACAACCCTTCCAGTCTCTGGAAAGCCCGAATGCAAGCACGTATTGTGACCACATTTTGCTTCACTAGGGCAAACAAATAAAGGATATTCTTCTCCCCAGCAAGAGAGAGATTTCTGGAGATCATCTTTGGAGCTTTGTCTGTGCTGCATTTCCAGTGCACAGCATTAAGCACATATGAATTAAATTGTCATGACAATCTCCCCTACCTCTCAAAAAAACCAAAAAAACAAAACCCTAAAGAAACTCCGCATCTCAAACCACATCCTTATTAAAAAAAACTAATAAGTACATAGTCAGAAGGGTGTGTGCAAGCCACTAAACCAAAATTCCTAAACGCTTAATCCTTTCCAACAATAAAACTTTCTGCTCCTGCCAAACCACTTGGTCCATCTGTTTCACTTTCTTTCCTGTAGAAAGGAGAACGTGGCTTCCTCCACTTCACAAAAGCAGTCTGTGGACTTGACCTTTATAGCATCCTTTTCCAAGTAAGTTTTTCTTACTTTCAAATAAGTTTCACACTAAAGCTTCAGGTCTTGTCTAACAGAAAACTCAGGTGATCGTGCAAGCATTGGTTCTTGAGCCATTGCCATACACATAGACTCATCTGCTTTTTGTTGCTTTTGTTGAGAAAACAGCTGGAAAAACATAGGTTTGGGCTTGCATTTTCTTGATAGTTGAGGGATGGAGAAGAGAGTATCTTCCCACATAAAATGCCTTCTTGAAAAGAATAAAATCTGAAGAACCAGATAAGAGTTCAGCCAATCTGCTTCCAGGTTTCACATTTAATTCAAAAGACCAACATTTTTGAGAATTCAGGACTTAGAGAAAGTTTAAGTATGTATTTTCTGTAATGTCTTCTCATTACAAAAAAAAAAATCTAATGTAATAAATGGAGAATTTCTTTTTAGCTAGTTATTAAAGAATTAATTAATACCTTCTAATACTTCAATGATGTAAATCTTGAATTTGTTATCCTATACCTTGCAAACCTTCAAAAACACATGCTGTGGAGAACCTGACCACCAGTCCACGAAGATCTAAGTAACTAATCCAACACATGTACAAGAAACAATTATTTAAAGAATATATACCACTTAACTGTAACCACTTCTAGGCCTCCTACTTCGAGGTACAAAGCAAAGGTGGCTTGAGAGCACCTTCAAAAACGTCTTCTGCAGGCTACCTTTAGAGGAATTGCTCCTGTGGGTGGATATATGTAAATAAGTGTTCCTGCTCCTTAGGGTTTCATATGGAAACATTTACTAAGTTACACCAGCATAAATGGCTGTAAAATCTCAGAACAAACCTTCTCCTTCAACGTTAGATACTTCACCTCAGATTTTATTTGTAATTAAAATGTTCCACAGGAAATAATAACCATAGCCTTAATTAGGTAATTAAACCTGTTCTTGAAGACTTATGTAATGCAAAAGAACAATCATGCAGATGGAAAAGTTTTGACCTACTAATTGCATGCATGCACAAGTTACAAGCAAAAGCTTCTTTCTTAAATCACTTATTTTAACTTTTGCAAAATTACATGTTCAACAACCAGATGTTGTGCATCATAAGTGAAGACCTTACTAATGCAAACCTTCTATTTCACAGTGCTGCACTAAAAGCCCCACATTAATTCTCCTGGATTTAGAAGACTCAGAAGAAGTAAATCAAAGAATCACAAAAAGCTCAAATCTGCTTTCTAGATCCTCTTGATCTTAGATGTGCCAAGGGTTTGGAATAACTTTTCTTTACATGATTGTAGTAAATATTCCTTCCCCACCTGCCTATCCCACCCTTCTCCAAGATGAGTGGTAATAAGGGTGTCTCAGCTGCTCATGAGGCAGCTGTTAAGTCATCCTACTTCAGGACTATAAAAAATACAAGGATTAAAGAGAGTTGGGGAAAAAAAATCAAGTACAATTACTTTTTTTTAGTGGGTAAGTGTTTGTACAGTGGTAAATGAGCCCTGAAAATTTATGACAAAAATGTTCCCTGTACCGAGGAGCCTCATAGATACTCAAGAGTTTTAAAAATCAGTGCTTTTTATTCTCTTTTACAACTTGTTGCTCAAAATATGTACCGCCCAAGTTGGGATCTACATCTCAAAATTAACTTTCCTCTGATCAGCCTCTGGCTTCATGAACATCTGAAAAAGGATAATTGCAATTATATACTTATTTGTATAGAAATGCATTTAGATCAGTTTACACCAGCGCCTCAAGTAAACAACCAGTGGTATTTTACAGCAAATTGGCCAGTTCTCCAAACCTTTTTAAATAGTCTTGTCTTGGCCTTGCAGAACTTGGACCCCAGAAAGTAAAAAACCACTGGTCTTCCAAACAGGTCCCTCTACTGATTAGATCTTCCTAAGTTGTCGCACTGCAAAACATTTATACAAGACCATTCAGCCATACAGATTTTATAACTGGTCAGAAATATTTGAGTATTATTATATAAATATTTAAATATCAGGTCAAGAAACCCAACAACAACACATCCAAACAAGTCAGTCTTGTGTGCCCAAAAGCTACCCAGTTCCATGAAACCACTGGGGAAAAAGAAAAACAAATATATTCACATTTCTCCCAGCTGAAACAAAACCAACCATAATGAAAACTCATGGAGAAGTCCAGCTTTTTAGAAGTTGGTACAATAACAATGTTTAACTTTCTAATGTTTACTAGCCAGGGTTTCCCAGAAGAGGAATCTCAAGATCAGATAGGCATTTTAGTATCAAGAAAAATGCAAATCATCTTGTCTATAAAGGAAGCAGCAAATACAAAAACTCGAAACATTCCACAATCAACCTTCTTAAGTTCTAAATTGAGTCCTATCTCCAGAGAACAGATGCTACCCATCACATTGCCATCATTATTCCAACTTTAAAATGCTTATATTTTCCTTCTCTCTTTTCAACAGAAATTTTCCTGAGTTTAAATGCATAGGTTTTTATTTATGAATTGAAGGCTGATCTCTCAGCATTCAACACTGATGAAAATTTCATGAAATACTATGAACTAAACCAAAATGTACTGGCCATTTTAAGACAATCTTACAACAATACTTTCAATTGTGGCATTTTTGTGCCTCAAACATAAGTATCTTGACAAAGACTTCACTTGCAGCCTTCAGGGCTGGAAATTGTGGTTTCCTTCTTTTTCAGTAATGTTTGCTTATGTAGTCTTAGCAACATTTGTTACCACTAGAGAGTACAATTAGACTAAAATCTACTTAAAGAGATACATGTTTGGTGAATATTCTATAGATTTATCAACATGTGTCTAAATTCAGAAAGTTATCTGCAATGCAACAGAGAAGACAACACAAGAACAATAAAGAGCTTTGTGCTACCCAAGTACCCGGTTTTAATTTCACTTTAAAAAAAAAGCAACAGTTAATAACCTACTGCCCATGAGGAAAACTCCCATTTTCTTTGACCTAAGAAGCTGCTTCAGTAGACAAGGTACTCCGTAGTTACTTCACATGACATCAGGGATTCACTTGTGCACATTTAGATGACACAAAAGTATGAACTGTGATCATCACCACCTACATTAACAGGTAAAAAGTACAATTAATTGTCAGATTGTATCTGTTCTTTCAGCTGAGTTCTTTAACTATAAAATCTACACACACATAATACTTCCTTCATATGACACTTCCCTTAGTGCAGCACGTAAGACTCTCAACATGTGCTTTCTTCACTTTTTGCACCACACTAAGTAGACAGAAGACAACTGCTCATGATGGGTTTTCCCAAGTATTTGCCTTGGTGTTTCAATTTAGTAAAATAGTCTGTGTTTATTCACACCTCTCGGGTCCCCCAGTCTTGTACTAGTCCACTAAGTACCAAAGACTGTGTCAGCAGCCCTCCCATTTCTTCCTGTGACTGACATGGGCTGAAGTACCAGTGGCTTAACAGCATGAGGCCACTCAGCATGCACCATTATTATTTTATTTTATTTTATTTTAAGATCAGTGGAAGCAGCTACTAGGTGTAACAACACTGGCAGAGAATAAGAAAACCATGCTTCACAGCTGCTTATGCTTTGGCCCAAAGGCTGTGTTTGCAGCAGCCAGACAATGCTGTGACTGCTTGCCAGGCTTTTTTAGCCAGGTTCTGGTTATTGTAAGGCCTTTATCTTGACCTTCTACAAACAGATCTCCAATTACAAGCAAGTGTATACATCCATTTTTCTTACTGTATCTGTTCAGAATTCCTTCCCATTCAAGGTTTTCCTTACAGTTATCCTGAAATTCATGAAACAGATGCATAAAATGCCACTTTTAAACACATTTCTCCCAGGGAATACCAATTATCTGTAGCTTCAGAAATCGTGATGTGCTTTGGGAATGGCTAGACAGAGCCATCTCCTGGCTAGACAGGAAACAGAACTGCTGTAAATACACACCTTAACGTGTGTGAACAAGCTATTCATCCACTGCAAGAGAAGACCTGTGTGCAGATTCAATGCTTGGTTTCAAAGGATAGTCTTCATATCTGCATACCATAGTTTCTCAAAACAGCCAATTAACAACTATGTGGATGATGGAGAACAACCCATCCTGTTTGCCACTAGGTTTTTGGAGAGTAGAGATGTAAAGTTACCAGCAAGCCCAAAACCTCTCCTGCTGGCTTGGGAAAGACTGACACAGCAATAAAGCTCTATTCATTTGTCCATAACAGAAATCCCAGAAGAACATCATTCCAGGAGACAAATTGCACACAAACTTGGTCAGAACTGTGAGGCATCCTAACCTGCAACCCTCTCTGATTTCCTCAGGCATAACTAAACTCAGTTAACTTTTCACCATCAATTGATACAAACAAGTAGTAGTTATGCTTTGGGGATCTTGTTCAGGATTAGGTTAACATGACCCAAGCTATAAGGTATTTTAATTACACACAACAGGAACTGAGATAAAAAGACCAAAAAAAACCCCCTTACTTGGTGTTGAAGAGTTTAACCCTAATTGAGTTTCTAAGTGTCCTGTGATATAAATTTGCTTTTAAAAAAATCGTAGAGCATCCTTCATTGGTAGTGACCCACAAGGATCATCAAGTCCAAATCAAAATAATAATATTCTCATACAGCATTCAGTCATTTGCTTCAGTAGGTTTCAAAGGTGTAATTATTGCTTCTCAGACAGAATTCACTATTAAAACTCTTTCTAAAACCAATTCTCTGCACAACATGCTACAGCCCATATGTGAGAGTCATTTTCCTCTTTTTACCAACCAAGAAGAAAGATGTGGGCATGGCAAACAAGCCTTCTTCCATACTTCAGCGTATCTCTAGATTCCTTGTTGGGACAGCCAACAGATATGAGAGGTTACTGATAAATAAGTGGATTTTGTTCAATTAACTGTCCTTGTTAGTCTTCTTCCCTCCTAAAAAAGCTATTTCCATCTCTTCTGAATGGTTGCAAACTCGGACCTGCCTGTAAACATAAACAGTACAAACACTACACACACTTTAGGGCAGGTAGGGAAAGACGCCACAATCACTAGGCTGAAGCCTAACAGCATCATGAAATATAGTGGAATAAAGAACTTGCCATGGCAGTGAGAGCAATCTGTCATCAGTATCTTCTCCAGGCTGTAAGTGCAAGCAGTTAGCAACTGTAGCCCTTTGAATCAGACTTTATTTTGTACTGCACTATGTACACCTGCACCTCAGAGGAACTAGAGCCTTTTAGATCCTAGTTTTAATTGCAGTTGAGCAAATAACCTTCTGTTCCCCTCTCAGAGGCAGATGAAGCTAAGTTTTTTAAAATATACTCTTCAGCCACCACCAGGTTGATCTACTGCCCATATTCTGACTTTCAAAAGATTTGTGTTTTGACACTTGAAGTGAAAAGCTTTTTCTGCAAAAGCCTCATGAGTCAAGCTCAATACATAAGCTCTTTCAGAAAAGGAAATGTTCTGAAGAAGTGTCAGAACACAGGGTTTCTGAAGTCCTGGTTTTCCTGTGTACTACCACTTGAGCAACAGCAGAAGAGGGCACAGCCATCAGCAACAGGACTGGCATGTGGCCCCACTCCAGCCTTGGTGCTCCTTCAAAGTGGATCACATATACCAGGATCTGGGATCTCTGGCTAGAGCAGTGCCTGACCTAGATCAACAAAGTGAACAGAGCACTCTGGTCCTGCACTGAGGCTGCTGTCCCCTCCTACATGGGTGCATGAGCAACAGCGAGATCATTGGAAGCATTTCACGTAGGCAGTCTGGCAAGTCACAGATGTCACTTCTAAGTAACACAGACATTATTCATAGCCAGTCACTGCTTGCTATCTACAGATAACTGATTGCATTCAGACCAGATTGGAAACAAGGTTGGCTAAAAAAAAAAGAAAAAAAGAGCCAGACAATCTGTTCTCTCAGAGCTCCAGCCACTCCTGGACACAGAAAGTGGGAAAGACTTTGACAGCCAGGACCCACACTTTAGCACAATAGCTGCTCAAAGCCAAGAATGCAGCAAGATAATGCATTATTAGCCAAGTGTTGTAGAAACCTCAGCAACTAGCATTTGAGTTTGCTTTTTACTGCAGCTGGAGAATCTGACAACTTTATTTTCCACTCCTTGCCTGCTCTCTTTTGTCCGATCAGTTTTTTTAAACATCCAGACTTTCTGCACATAGTGTAACAGTAGAAGAGATCATGTAGCAGTGCAATGGGCTATGTGAAGATGCATGGTTTGTTCTGTGTTTTTTTAATTGCATTAATTGATCTAATGTCTTTTTTTTTTTTCTTCTAAGATCTACATTTACAGGAATACACAGGAAAATTTAACCACAGTAAGACCTGCACAGTGTGCTAACAATAAAGAGTTTCAACATCAATTTATCACTTAACTATAGGTATTACCTCAAATGAACTTATTTCTGTACATTGTATTCTTGGCTTCTTTGCTAAAGCATGATGTGGCCTACTTAGCATACAGCTGCATTCAGGATCCCCCTTCCCTAGGACTAGAATATAATGAAGCAACAATTTTTGGCAAATATTTCATAGCCACAACTTGCATGGGTCAAGCTTAATCACTCTCTAGTCCAAAAATTTGTGAAGTTTATCATCACCAGTTTTTGAGACTCACAATAACGTACTGCAATCAAAAATCAAAACTTGCTCTCTGAAAGAATATACTAATATTTAAAAGATTTAGTTGTGATCACAATATTGAAAAAAATATTGAACTTACTGTATGATTATTTTTGATAACCATTAGATCACAAAGCTGAACTACCAAGAAAATGTTTTATGCAGATATCTATAAAAATATACACTCATGTCAGAGCACCATCTCCTAAATAACAGTCAATTAACTTTAATACTATAAGATTATTTAAAACTATAAGATTTCCCTTCCTCAAGGAACTCATCTATGACAACATCAAAATCCATTTACTGATGTAAAACTTAACGAGGAAGCATCACACAGTTTGGCACAGCACTCTTCTACAAGCCCTCAGATGTGGGACCTCTGCAGTCCTCATTAAAAGAACAGAAGTGAACACACAGCAGGAATGTGCTTTTTTGTACACCTGATATATACAAGCAGCTGTTTATTAGCATCAGACCTGAGTTTTTATTCATGGGTCCCAGAACAGAAAATCAGGAGATGTTTACAAAAGCATACAGCACAATTACACTGCAGAGTAAAGTTAGCATTCAAGATCTGGCAGGTTCCAGAAATTTTTAGAGGTTGACAATTATCATAAAGCATTCTTAAATCTCTCACCATTGCTCTTCTTATCAGCATGAAGATCACTATGACAAAAGTGTGACACATAAACCCCTTCATTTGAAAAATGTGAACTCAAGTTTTGGAGTCTTTTCCTGACACTTAAAAATTAAACCAAACCAAAAATCCCACACCAAAACACCAACCAATTAACCATAAACCAATATAAGTTACAGTACCCTTGAGAAAGACTCAGAAGATTGGATGGTAAATTAAGAACCAAACACAATTAGTTACATACAAATCTTTGTTAGTTAGTTTTTAACTGGAATTAATTCAATCTCACAGTCTATCACAAAATAAAAAAAAAAGATACTAGGGACAAATCTCAGATTTTATCTACAGGAAAAATGTTTTTTAAAAGTCTGTCATATACGAGACCTCTGCTTTTTAAATTACTTCCCTCATCCTGGTCCAAAGGATACACCTTTTTTTTTCCATAGCATGTACTCTTTACCTACCATTTGGATTTAGACCTATCCCTGGTTTAGACTGAAACCTCCTCAACCCATGCTACACTCCACCACTATTGGGGAGGGGCAGTGATTTTTGGCAGAGGCCAGGGGTGACCAGCCATGCTGATGCAGAAATGGCAGGCAAAGGGTTCCAATCCCTAATAATCTCTGCACCACCAAGAGCAGTAACCATGGGTAGCAAGATTCCAACTATTTTAGCACATGTCAACATTTCTCAGGAACATGTCACTATTAGTGAAGTCATGAAAGTGAGCCATGTAAACAGTGCTGTAGGAGACAAGTAGGTTTAAATGAAGAACAAGACAAAGCAAGATGCAAAAGAACTACGTAACTGGGAATTCTTAAGACAGAACCGAAACCCATTTATGTTTGGGATGCTGCATGGACTCTGCCTTTTTCCTCCTTACTGACCACAGGCACTGTGTTAGCACTGGCACTCAGCTGACTGCATGGTGGAACTGTACAGAAATTTAACCAACCAGAAAGCTAACATGGCCAAAAAAAAAAAAAAAAAAAAAAAAAAAAAAAAAAAAAAAAAAAAGAAAAAAAAAAAAAAAAAAAAAAAAAAAAAAAAAAAAAAAAAAAAAAAAAAAAAAAAAAAAAAAAAAAAGAGAGAGAAAAGTGAAATTTCCAGTTGATTTTTTTAAACCAGTTCCCCATGAGGTTAGACAACCAGGAATGCCACTACAACGGGAGAGGCAAACCACAGCAGCACTTATCTAAATAGTGCTCTAAGTCAGTGGAACCAGGCCCCTCTGTGACCACTTTTCCCTTTGCTGTTCTCAAACTATTATTGCTGTATCCATGTTGAGTGATTCCACTTTCATATTCAGTGGGACACCCTGAACTTTTCTCTTCTCTTGCATTTGCACACTGGGGTAGGCAAGGAAAAACACAAGATAGGTATCTGTTGGGTAGGAATTAGCTCTGTATGTTAGTAAAGACAATTGAATGTTTAGAATATAATATATAAATATCTACAGCTGAAGTATCTGAATACTTTACACGAACAGAATTAAGGATGATTAACAGCTTACAGAAAGAATAAAGAAGTTTTACTTACACAGAATATTGCAGACTGACTGAACAGTAACAGACTGACATGCTAGACAGTAACACAAAAAAACCCCAAATACAATGGCCCCTTTAGAGTGTGAATCTGAGCACCAGTGCAGAGCAGTGGAATTCCTAGAGGGATATGCTTTTCCTGGATGGCCAACTTACCTACCAGTGCCACCAGCACCCACTGGCAATGGGCTCAGATATCTTGAACAATTCCCTAAGCATCTGCAGATGCCCAGAAAACCAAAAGGAATCAAATGACAGCCTCCACAATAATTCCCAACCCAAATCCAATTTCCACAATCACTAAATATATCTTTGGGCATCCAAAAGTTCAGAGCTGTTCCTTTAAGCATAACTATGACTTATGAAACTTTCCCTTTACTACCAAGTTACCTGGAAGGAATCCACACTCATTAAAATTTTGTCTGAAAGTGCACAAACATGCAACTTCAGCTACTTGCAAGGGAGCATGATGCAAACATGATGAATATGGAAACAAAACAAACTCAGAGGTTCAAGTTCAGCTGCAAGATTGCTACTCATCCAGAATGACCAGTTTCTCAACCTTATTTCCTATCATGTAGATTTAAAAGATGAAAATCTTTATTGCCTTTTATTTATGTATTCCTCCAGAAGTACCCTAGACTGGTACTCACAAGCAGTTGTTTCTGAAGAATCTCCCGAAGGTCTTGTAAACATTTCAAGAACAAATCCCTGACCATTCATGGGCCATAAAGGAGTAGGGCCTGCTGTCCCACATAATGAGCAAGTTGCTTTAACATGACAAAGCCCAAATGCCCATTGCTTACATCACGTCTCTAAACGGCAACATGAAGCCTATATTTCATGAATACAGATTTGAAATTAATATTTTAGAAGGTATTTTCAAAAGAAAAGCAACTTAGTGATTACTGGACTCTTAATCCCCATCTAGCAGCACGGGAGGATAACTCAAGTGCCACTAAGTCACCTTGACGCCAGCTACTTCAGCAACCAGGCATCCAAGAATGAAGGAAGCCAGACAAACAGGTCAACACACTCTTTGCAACTGAGCATGATGCAGTACTGCACCTTCAGAGTAACTGTACATACAGGGAAAGACCTGGGTTTTTATATTATCTCCATTCTTCCAGTTGGAACATGTGATTTACTAAAGGCATTCTAATTCACAAAGACACAATTCATAGAAACACTAGCTTATTTACTAAGAGACCTGCTGTACACTGCAGAAATCCAAATGCTGCATTGATACGGTGTGGTCTGAATTCCACTGACCCTGCTTTGAGAGAAGATGATCTTATCAGAGGTTGTTTTCAACCAAAATGACTTTAGAAAATTGTACACCTGCATTTTCTCTTGTGGGTAACCCAGTGAGTAATTATACCAACTCTCTCACAGGATTTGCATTCATTTGACCTGACACAAATAAAAGTGAATGATAAAGTAAATCTACGTGTCTGAGTTTTCCAGTTATCTGTGTGTGTGAAGACTGATGTTTCACAACTGTGATTAAACTCTCCCACCTCATGTGGTGGCTTCTTCAGTTTGGTGAGAACATACTTGAAGCATTACAGCACGGTCATTCTCCATTAAAATGAATTTTTAACATTTCTGAACATGATGCCCTTGTATTTGCTTTTCTAAGCAAACTACTAGGTGGCAGGGATGTGCAAGCACTGCTCATACAATAACTTTGTCTCCTGATGAGTACAACACCCTAACTTAAGTTATCCTTTGAAGTGAAGAACTCCCACTCAGGTCAGAGCCATACTACCATTTCATTACCAGCTGCAGTGGGTCACTATAAGCTTCTTACTATTCAAATGAAAGGAGGAACTGTTTGAAAAATAGATATGGTAATTACTTTCTTTTCTCTGTCTCTCCAGATTCTTTACCTCTTGCATTCTTCCTGTGTTCCACTGAGTACCATTTTCCTTCTGTATTCACCACTCTAATCATCATGGACTCAAGACACTGAGTGGGAGAACAGCAGACCCACGCATGGACCAAGTTAACCAGTAGCAGGAAAGAACGTATGCAATATTTTAAATGGAAATGAGACTTGTTATACAAGAAGTTTAATTTTCTAAATGTCCTCCTGACAGGCTCTACTGATAAGAAAAAATAACTTTACATTAAAAAAAATTAAGAATGTCAAGTATAGATGAAAACATGTGCTTTTGAAGGAATAAACATCATCTTGTGCAAATCTACCAAAGTAATCAATACTTGCCAGATGTCACTCTATTCCAACAATTTAAGTTATTCCATTGCAATAGTGCAGTATCATTTTACTGAACAAGCCCAAAACAAGTCAGATGAACAGATACAGCTTAAGCATTAACTCTAAATTGAGTACAAACACTTCAAGAAAAACAACGGATTTTTTTAAAGTGACATTTTTTGCCCTGTTTGTGTACAGATGGTTGATTAAACATTGTTTTGGTCTGAAGGGTGAAGCTTTCAAAGACCTGGCAACAGCAGTACAAAATTGTTAACTGATTATTTTTGTACGGGATGAATTTGCCCAAGAGTTGCCTTCATGAAACATCAGCTTACAAGAGTTAAGAAACTGTGAGCTGGACAAGGACAACCTTTTTCAGTGTTTTAGATCTTCATTTTGCTTTATGAGCTAGGTTCCCCAGTGATACCACATACTTCTGTGAAGCATTTTGTTCAGGTGCTGCCCTGATGCACCACATGGTGGCTTTACAGAAGAAACTCACAAAAAAGGTCCATCAAATTAATTCAGTCCTATTTAAAAAAAAAGGAAAAAAAAAAAAAAAAGACAGCTAGTGGTACCACAGCTATACATTCTACAGTAAGGGACAGGAGATATTTTAGGTTTTCATTAAAAGAATGGTTTTATGATGCAAAGAGGTGCTGCATGGAGACAGTAATCAGCAGTATTCACTGATGAAGTATCGGCCCTTCAGTGAACTTACCTGAACTTCCAGAAAAAACAAAAACACCCTGCCCTTGTTTTTCAGTGTATTTGGTCTTATTTCAAGAAATTTCTTTGATATTTAGTTCAGGCTTCAGTGAAGGGCAAGAGCTGTCTACCTTTTAGAAGGACTTTTTAAGACTGAAGCAACACTGATAGTTTTATTTACTTCACTAGGTCTTCCTTAAGCTAACAATCCTGCCAAATCTTAGCTTGCTCTGGTCACAGCACCAACATTAAACTATACAATATCAACTTCAGACTGTTGCCTGTGATGTCAATGTTTTGTATTCCTGTACTAGTCTTCACATGTCAGGGTACAGACAGCATGCTATCCACAAGTTGGAAGTGTTACCTAGTCAATAGAAGCTTCCTAAAATTTATGCTAGAGGACTTAAACAAAAATCCCACAGGAGCACAGCCTGTCATCCCCTGAAGGCATGTGTCATGATGCCAGATATGATTAGAATGTGATAAGAAAAGAATTTAAAAAACACTAAGGATCATGTACAGGAAGCAGCTTCAGGGTTGTGCCTTATCAATTCAATCTACTTCTAGCTTTGTAATTAATAAGAAATGGTCAGTCAGACAAAACATACAGGTAGTACTTGCAGTAAGACTTACATATCCCAAGTTCCAAATACAAGTATCTCTACTTTTAAATGCAAAGCATATTTATTAAGAAACCTTAGCCATTATAAGAAAAAAAAGCTGTTTAAAAAGAGCTAGCTCCATTTCTCCTGTGTTCTGAAGGTCTTTATTGACAAATAAATACTCATTGATAGGTAAATTTCTAGTTATTTGTTATTCATGATCTTCTGGTGTAAAATATGGGTAACTTTGATCCTTGAAGTCAGTTTCTTGCACAGGTTGCTGAAGGCCAAGAGAATTACAAGCACCACACATCAAATCCTGAAGTGCTTCCACTGCAGCTGATGTTCAAAGGACTGGCATCTCAGATGCCACTACATTGTTTCTACTACTTCAATACATTTCAAAGTTCTTCTTTGTAAACATATAATTCAGGCTGTGCATTGTCTGATGAAATCTGGAAGCTAACACAACAACAGTCATGAACTTGGGGCTTGGTTTCCTTTTTCAAATCAGTACTGCAGCACTGAGCACTTTCCTATGGCAATTTTCTTGCCTCATCATTGCACAGTAAAACTAGCACCAGGGCTGGGCAATGCTTCACTGAAACGAAGCTGTTGCTTAGGAGACCTTTCATTTTGTAGAAGCACCTAGGAGTCAACCACTTTTACTGTTCAGTTGGGGGTTATTTTTACTTACCCTTCGCCACTGGCTAAGAAGTAGTTCCCAGACTTTGCTCATTTGTACATACTCCATATCAGTAAGTCCCGTGATTCAGAAATGTACTTTTAAGAGTCTTTCATTATATGTTGATTTCCAATCCATTTTAACACCTTATAAGAGGTTCAGCACCACAGGTCTAACTCCATGTCACCCAATGGCCAAGTTACAGAGTAGGCAACGTACATTTAATAGTAATTCTTGCTTCCACATATTGTGCTTTTGGCAGTCAAGAGGCAGCTAGCATTGTAATCTCAAATGTTCAAACCCAGTACAGGATGAGGACAGCAATAAAATGAACCTCACAGAAGGCCCAGGAACCATTTCATTTTTTCCAGTATGAGAGAGGGGAACATGATGTTCCCATCAGCAGCTTACCCCTATAACAAACTGAAAAGAAGGTGTGAACATTAGAGGACTACTAGGGACTACTAAAGATATACAATTAAAACCTGACATTTTTGTGCAATTACAGCTCTTAAGACAGAGAAGACAGAAGCATCACATATAAACAGCTGTACTTAGAATCTGTATATAAATTGAATACATCAGTAACTGGGAGGAAAAAACATGGAAGAGAAAGGCACAAGGAGGACAGGAGGATTCCTTAAGGAGACTAAACTGCTGCCACACACAAATACCCTGTTAAACACTGATCAAGCATTTGTGTGCCATGTGGGAGAATGCTAATTGTTTACAGGTATCAGAGCTGAAGGACTTGGATGAATACCAGGAAGCAGTGTTGAGAAAGTCCATTGTACAATTAAGTAAGGATTCGCTGAATAAGACACTTTCATTTAAGCCCGTCCTGTTAGTTCCTAATGCAATTATTTACCACCAAGGGTTTCCTTTCCCAAGATTGAAATCAAGGAATCAAAAAAAAAAAAAAAACAAACCA
>VZTJ01005659.1:2466-21165 GCA_013397795.1 Orthonyx spaldingii | reverse complement strand
TTTTTTTTTTTTAATTATTAATCGTTTTTCACTCGTATTTCGTCTCGTGGCCGTGGGTCTGGTGATGATCTTTAGCTGTGGCTTCGTGAGGAGCTCTGCTCTGTGGAGGAGCTGGGTGGAATTAATTTGGCACGGTGAGGGTGCTGGGTTCCCTTCGTGTTTGGTGACTTTTGGAAGCAGAATTAAAAATTCCAGTTGTTCTCCCGGCGTGGGAATTTGGATGTGGGCACGGGACGCAAATGAGGGGTGAAATTTATGCTGCCATCGAGGCTCTGTGGTGGTTTGGGTGCTCCTGTCTCCCCTCAAGACCTTATTTTGGGCTCAAGTCCTGCCCAAACGCTGGGGTTTAACTGCGAGATCGAGTCTGGGACCACCTAAAAAGTGAGGGGTGGTCTGTGAAATTCCACGTCTGCGTTTGAGACGGAGTCTAAATGCTTGAGAACTGTGGTTTAATCTTGATTAAAACCGGCACTTGAGGGTTTTTCTCCCCGTCTCGGGATGCTGAGTTTTTTGGGAGATGAGACTTGTGTGGTGAACAATTAGAAGCCGACTCGCTATCTCTCCGAGTCCAGGCAATAAACAGTTGCTTTAACTACTCTCTCAACCAACCTTAACCTCAAATTTGAGCAGACCGGTCCCGGTCTGTAATTAAGAGCCTTTTGACGAGCAGAACTCGGGGGAAGGGAGAAAGACCGGCAGTGTCTGGGCTGAGGGAAGCGTTTATCCCCAGTGCCACGGCCCTTTGATCCGAGCTGCCGCATGGTTCGGCGCTGTGTCCGTCCCGGTACCTGTGCCCGGAGCGTCCCGGAGGAGCTCCGGGAGGACGTCAGCGGGAGTAAACGAGGTCAGGCAAGCGCTGGGATCCTCTGCGGGTATCCAGGGGCGATTGTTCCCCGCCCAGCCCCCTGCCCGTATCGCCTTCCCTCCGCAGTTTCAGTTTCCCACCCGCCCGGCGGCACCGCCGGCTCCGGTGGCAGAGCCGGGGCGCGACTTCCCCGGGGCGAAAGCGCCTCGGGTCGCGGTGGGGCTCCTTCCCCCGGAGCCCCGGCCGGCGGAGGGGTTCGGGAATGTCCCGCAGCAGCCCCGGGCTGCAGGTGGAAGGGACCTATAGGGCTCAGCTTAATGTGACAAGGTGCGAGAAACTGGAGACTGGCGCGGGCTGCCCCGGGGCCGCAGGTGGGAGCCAAGGGCGCGTTGGTGGGATGAGCCGCAGATCCCCTGGCAATCAGCGGCTTCCCAACACCCTGGCTTCGCCCATCCCTGGAAAAATGTGCGGCCGGAGCGCCGGGAGCGTGACCTGCCGGCGCTGGCCCGGCCGGCTGGAATAATTCTGCTCCCGGTCCCTGCGGATCCCTGTCCTCCCGAGCCGGGGGGCACCAACTCCCGGCACCCTCGGGATCGTTCTCCTGCTGTTTCCCACCCCTGTGCCCACCCAAAGCCGGTGACCCCGTCCCTCTCCCGACCCTCTCCCTGCTGCCCGGCGTTTTTCCACAGCACAGGATGCTCCCGGCCGTCCCAGCCGGGTTTTAACTCCCTCCTCCCCGCCCTTCTCTCCGCTCCTGCCCCATTTCCTTCCTGGTTCGTGCACCTCCTTACTTCCCACCGGCAAGCTGGGAACCAGTGAGTAAGTGGCTTTTTTTCCCCGTTGTCTGCTGGAGCTGGGAAGGTGCCGGAGGTGGGCTTGTAGCTACAGGTTGCTGCTGTGCAGCTCCTCGGAGCCTCGTGCCCCGACAGGCAGAGCACGGGAGCTGCAGCGTTCCCTCCCCGCATCCCCGTGCTCCCGGCGGGGCAGGGAGGACGGAAGGAGCTCCGTGGCAGGAGAGCGTTGCCAGGGATGAAGCCCCGCTTGCTCCGGGGATTCGCTTTTGCTCGTCATCGCCCGGAGTCGGGAATGGCGGGACGAGCTGTCTGTTAATCCACGAACTGGGAATTACATAAGGGGCTGCCCTGCCCTGCTCTCTCGCCAAACTCCAGGCTGATTCTTTTATTTATTTCCCTTTTTTTTTTGTCGCTCTTTCCCGGTGTGGAAAAGAACAACCGGTCCGTGAGGTGTCATTTGAGGCAGTGAGGTTCGTGCCAGAGCCTCGGGCAGGGAATGTCGGCGGTGTCGGGGGAGGGACAGGGGGGCTGCAGAGGGGATCCTGTGACAGGGGAGAGGGACGGGGGGTTTGGGGGCTCCTGCAGGGAATGGGGGATTTGGGGTTTGAGCAGTTCTTAGGTTCTCTGTTTAGGAGTCAGGAGAGGTGGGTCAGGGAGGGGAGCATGGGGTGAGGGGCTGAATGCAATCCAGGACCTGTGGGAATGGGGGAATTTGGGATTTTTTATTATTCTCTCAGTTTAGGACACCACGAGAGCTGTGGCAGGAGAGGGGGAATGTGGGGTGAAGGAGCAGATGGGCTTGATTTTTCTCAGGCAAACGCTGGAGTGACTTTGGGGGGATTTTGGCTGGCGTGGGGACAGGTTTGGCCTCTGAAGGGGAGGGGGTGCCCAAGCATGACCTGCTCTGATTTTCCCCCAGCCTGGAGCAGCTGGGCCGTGCCGGGGGTTAACGCTTCGTGACGAGTCCTCAATTGCTCCCTTGGCGAAGGGGCCCCACGTTGCCTTTTTGGAATAGCAGCAGCTTATTCCTGCCTGGATCCCGGTGCCTCCGGGCTCCCGGGGCTCTCGGGTTGGGAAAGAACCCTCCTGGGAGAGAGCTGCTCCTGCAGCCAGGGCTGCAGCACACACAGCCTCGTGGTTTGTGTAGTTTTCCCCTTTTTCCGTGTAACTCCTGAGACTTTTAAAAGTATTTCAGAGGACTGGGACTGGCTCAGCCGTGGCCTGGTGTTGTGCAGGATCTCCCAAAAACAGGGAGCTTTCCCACAGGAGCCGTGTGGGAGAGAACCTGTTGGAGAGCCAGGACTGCAGCGGTGTGGGCACACTTGGGCTTGGTGAAAGGAGTTTGTTTGAGCAGCAGAACAGGGAGTTCCGTGAGTGCTGGGGTGTCCAGCCTTCCTGGGCCCTGGGCCGAGCTCAGAGGGCCTCAGCTTAGGCTGAGGATTGAGGGAAGGCCAGGAGTTGTGGAGCAGAGGCGGGTTTGGAGCAGGGATTGAGGATCCCTGAGGATCTCTGAGCAGCTCTCAGCCTCTTGGGCAGTTTGAGGTTTGTTTTGTCTCAGTGCAGGGAGATTCCTGTGACCTGTTGGGGACAGTCCCAGCACACAGAGTTTGTGTTGAGGCAGAGTGACAGTGCTGGGGATGGAGGGGGGATTCTCACCCCAAATAACCCCTCACGCAGAGCTCGGGTGGGAGACTCCCCGGGCTCAAAGCAAGGCACATTCCTGCCGGATTAAATCCGGCCTCTGATGACAAAGGAGAAAATTGGCAAGGAGGGCTGGGTGGAGGAACCAGTTCAGGCTCACCTTGCAACACGAGAGGAGTTCGGTGCTGTCGGCGGGACGGGGCTGAGGGTGGCAGCTCGGGGGGCTCCGTGCCTTGGCTGCGGTTTGGGATCCCCGGAACAGCGCCGGGGTTTGACCATGGGGCATTGTCCAGTGGGGTCCACGTCCTGCCTTGTGCCAGCTGCTGGGAACTGAAGTCTCTCAGGAGCTTGCCGTGCCCTGGAAGGAAATCCCATCCCAGTTCCATCGCAGGGAGCTGTGGAATGTGACATCGGCTCATCCCTCGTCTGCCTGGGCTGTGGAAGTGGATCCTTGGGCAGGGAGCCGTGGCTCTGGGAACCCCGTCGGGTTTCCTGGGAGATGCTGAGTCCTTCCCAGGCCTCTGGGATGAGTCGGAGTGAGCCTTTTCCTTGTCACTTGTCCTTCCACTGGAAGAATTCACAGCTGGCTTGTCCGGCCTCGTGTGGGCCAGCATGTGCAAACCACTGAAATTCAGGCAGTTTTGGAAAACTGAGAGGAACGAGCCCCTTTCTTCCTGGTGGCTCCATAGCGGCATTCCTGACAATTCCCTGTCGGTGATGAGGAATCCCAGCCCTCCAGCCCTACCTGGGTGGTCTCTGCTCCATTGTGGCCCCTCCGTGGTTCCTGCTGCTCCCAGCAGGATTTGGGAGCCCTGTTCCAGTTGCTCTGGTTCTGCTGTGGCACGAGTTGTCATGGTCACCACTGAGGTGTCTTGGTGAAGTTTTCCTCCTCTGAAGGGCTGGAAAGGGGGCAATTTAGAATCCTGGGAAGATCATAGATGGGGTGAGGTGGAACATGTGGCTGGGTCTCTTGGCCTCGGGGAGGTTGAATTCCCCCAAAACCTGTCCATCCAGGAGCTGCTGGGTCACCTTGAGGGGAGGCTCCCCATTCCCTCACAGCCCATTTCCATGGACCAGCTGCTGTCACCTGGGCTTGGGGCTTCTTCCCCCGAGTTTTTCCCTGCAGCTCAGCCAGCCTGGGCCCTGTGCAGCTCCCGTGGATGAGCAGGGGGTGCAGCCGTTCCCGGGTGAGGACATGGCTGGCTGGCAGCTGGGAGGGGCTGTCCTGGCTCTGCTGGCACCGGCATCGACCCCTCTGGCCAGGGACAGAGCAGAGCACCGGGCACAGCCAGCTCCTGGCACTGCTCCTCCCTCCGGGATGGGATTGTTATTCCTCTTCTTTTAACATGAAGGAAAATCAAGGGTCTTTATTCCATTAAAGTTCCCGGAATACTCGTTGAGGGTTCAGATGTTCAGATCCAGTCTCCATCCAGACTTCAGTGGGAGCAACTGCTCTTCCTGCCAGAGTTCTCTGGCAGCAGCTGCAGGATGTGGGGTTCTCCTTTCCTGTCTGAGCCTCCAGTGCTGTCAAATCCTGGTGTGTCCTGGCTGTTCCTGCAGTGCTTTGGCTGCTTCTTGCCTGTGCATGAAAGGCTCATGGAGAGCTTTGGGCCTGGAGTGACAGGGGAAGGGGGAATGGCTTCAAAATGAAGGCAGGGAGAGATGGGATATTGGGAAGGAATTCCCCCCTGCGAGGATGGGGAGGCCGTGGAATGGATTTCCCAGAGCAGCTGTGGCTGCCCCTGGAAGTGTCCAAGGCCAGGCTGGAGCACCCTGGGACAGTGGAAGGTGTCCCTGCCCATGGGATGGAACGGGACAAGCTTCAAGATCCCTCCCAACCCACACCAGTCTGGGACTCTGGGATTTCAGGGCTGTGTCGATCCGTGCTGCAGAATCTGTGGGGTGTGGGGCAGATTTCCTTTCCCCTGGAGCGGCTGCTCAGGGTGGAAGGGTCTCAGGAGGGGTTTGGCTGTGCTGGAGTTTCTTTCTCCGAGCGGGGAGAGGCAGAGCTCCCCGGCAGGCCCAGCCCGGCTGCGTCGGTGCCGTGCTCGCGCCGCGAGGCCGTCGGGTCGGGCTGAAACGGGGGGAGGCTGCTGGAGCCCCGGAGCTGTGGGAACATCTCAGATCTTCTTCCACTTCACCTTGAACTGGAGGCTTTGACTCATCACAGAATGGTTTGGGTGGAAGGGGCCTTAAAGCTCATCCGGTCCCACCCCTGCCGTTCCATTCCATTCCAGGGCCTCCCCACCCTCACAGGGAAGAATTCCTTCCCCGTATCCCATCTGAACCTGCTCTCAGTTTGAATCCGTTCCCCCTTGTCCTGTCATTCCATGACCTTGTCCAAAGGCCCTCCCCAGCTCTCTTGGAGCCCCTTTAGGCACTGGAGGGTCTCTCCAGAGCCCTTGCAGCAGCATTCCAGCTTCCAAAGGATCTACAAGAAGTGGGATGCTCTGATCTTTGGAAGGACCAGGACAAACCAGCCACTCTGAGGAGCCCCTGGAGCAGGTTTTGCTCAGGGGGTGTGAGCTGGAGCCTCGTTGGGAACCAGCTGAACCCTCCTCATGTGGCTCAGTCTCATTCCTTTTCTGAGCCTTCGTGTCCCAAATCCAGAGCTGCGGTCGCTTTTCCCCTGAGAGCTGAGCAGGGACCTGCAGGGGCTGCAGGGGANTGGCTGGGTCTCTTGGCCTCGGGGAGGTTGAATTCCCCCAAAACCTGTCCATCCAGGAGCTGCTGGGTCACCTTGAGGGGAGGCTCCCCATTCCCTCACAGCCCATTTCCATGGACCAGCTGCTGTCACCTGGGCTTGGGGCTTCTTCCCCCGAGTTTTTCCCTGCAGCTCAGCCAGCCTGGGCCCTGTGCAGCTCCCGTGGATGAGCAGGGGGTGCAGCCGTTCCCGGGTGAGGACATGGCTGGCTGGCAGCTGGGAGGGGCTGTCCTGGCTCTGCTGGCACCGGCATCGACCCCTCTGGCCAGGGACAGAGCAGAGCACCGGGCACAGCCAGCTCCTGGCACTGCTCCTCCCTCCGGGATGGGATTGTTATTCCTCTTCTTTTAACATGAAGGAAAATCAAGGGTCTTTATTCCATTAAAGTTCCCGGAATACTCGTTGAGGGTTCAGATGTTCAGATCCAGTCTCCATCCAGACTTCAGTGGGAGCAACTGCTCTTCCTGCCAGAGTTCTCTGGCAGCAGCTGCAGGATGTGGGGTTCTCCTTTCCTGTCTGAGCCTCCAGTGCTGTCAAATCCTGGTGTGTCCTGGCTGTTCCTGCAGTGCTTTGGCTGCTTCTTGCCTGTGCATGAAAGGCTCATGGAGAGCTTTGGGCCTGGAGTGACAGGGGAAGGGGGAATGGCTTCAAAATGAAGGCAGGGAGAGATGGGATATTGGGAAGGAATTCCCCCCTGCGAGGATGGGGAGGCCGTGGAATGGATTTCCCAGAGCAGCTGTGGCTGCCCCTGGAAGTGTCCAAGGCCAGGCTGGAGCACCCTGGGACAGTGGAAGGTGTCCCTGCCCATGGGATGGAACGGGACAAGCTTCAAGATCCCTCCCAACCCACACCAGTCTGGGACTCTGGGATTTCAGGGCTGTGTCGATCCGTGCTGTAGAATCTGCGGGGTGTGGGGCAGATTTCCTTTCCCCTGGAGCGGCTGCTCAGGGTGGAAGGGTCGCAGGAGGGGTTTGGCTGTGCTGGAGTTTCTTTCTCCGAGCGGGGAGAGGCAGAGCTCCCCGGCAGGCCCAGCCCGGCTGCGTCGGTGCCGTGCTCGCGCCGCGAGGCCGTCGGGTCGGGCTGAAACGGGGGGAGGCTGCTGGAGCCCCGGAGCTGTGGGAACATCTCAGATCTTCTTCCACTTCACCTTGAACTGGAGGCTTTGACTCATCACAGAATGGTTTGGGTGGAAGGGGCCTTAAAGCTCATCCGGTCCCACCCCTGCCGTTCCATTCCATTCCAGGGCCTCCCCACCCTCACAGGGAAGAATTCCTTCCCCGTATCCCATCTGAACCTGCTCTCAGTTTGAATCCGTTCCCCCTTGTCCTGTCATTCCATGACCTTGTCCAAAGGCCCTCCCCAGCTCTCTTGGAGCCCCTTTAGGCACTGGAGGGTCTCTCCAGAGCCCTTGCAGCAGCATTCCAGCTTCCAAAGGATCTACAAGAAGTGGGATGCTCTGATCTTTGGAAGGACCAGGACAAACCAGCCACTCTGAGGAGCCCCTGGAGCAGGTTTTGCTCAGGGGGTGTGAGCTGGAGCCTCGTTGGGAACCAGCTGAACCCTCCTCATGTGGCTCAGTCTCATTCCTTTTCTGAGCCTTCGTGTCCCAAATCCAGAGCTGCGGTCGCTTTTCCCCTGAGAGCTGAGCAGGGACCTGCAGGGGCTGCAGGGGATGGATGCCCCTGCTGGGAAAACAGAGCCAGATTGTCCAAACCAGCCCACAGATATTTGCAGGGCACTGCTTCTGCTCTGATCTCTTCCCTTCAAGAGCTGCATGATCTTGGTCATGTTACCCCAGATGGGATGTCCAGCCAGGACAGAAGAAAGCTGGAATTCACTCTTTGCTGTTGATGGCTCTGTTGCCTTCTCAAGACCAAAGATTTCTTCCCACTGCACCATTGAAAATGTAGTTTTATTTAAAATAAAAGCATGCTGAGGGATTTTTTTAATCTCGATTTTTTCCCACAGTGCAGCTCCTTCTGTTGGTGTGCAGGGTCTTCCTCTCAGGAACATCCAGCTGCTCTCCAGGTTCAAATAATCGGGATGGTTTGGCCCTGCAGCACTGGCAGCAGTTGGAATTGTGACTTCTCCCAAGCAGGCAAAACACCTCCTTCCCTTGCTGCTGCCTCCCCTGTCCCCACCTCCCCGGCTCTGGGCGAGGCGTGTCCCAGACCTGGGCAGGGCTTTGGGTGGGTCCTGGGCAGAGGAGACCTGCTGGGGCCTGTCCTGGGCTGTCAGCGCTGCCTCCTGCTCATCCCGGGGCATCCAGGCCTCCAGATGTGTCCGTGCAGCTGGGACAGGGACAGAGGGACTGGGATGGTGTCTTCCTAAACAGAAAGAGATGAGGACTTGTGGGGTGTGAGCTGGAATTAGGGTGAGCTGTTCACAGGGAAAAAGCGCCCGTTTCTCCGGCTGGTGGTGAGGGAGGGCTGGGATAATGCCTGGGCCTTGGGCAGCAGCCACTGGGGTGGTTTTTTGTGTAAAGCAACCTTATTTTAGTGTTAAATGGAGCATCCCAGGTGTTCTTTCACTTCACCTTGAACTGGAGGCTTTGACTCATCACAGAATGGTTTGGGTGGAAGGGGCCTTAAAGCTCATCCAGTCCCTCTCCTGCTGTTCCGTTGCATTCCAGGGCCTCCCCACCCTCATAGGGAAGAATTCCTTCCCCATATCCCATCTGAACCTGCTCTCAGTTTGAATCCATTCCCCCTTATCCTGGTGCTACTGCTGAGGCTGCTCTGCCTCAGTCACCTGTGCTTGCTCCAAGAAATCCCAGAGCAGCTTGGGATCCTCGGGCACCTCGAGCTGCAGGAGGCTGAATATCCCAAAATCATGGAATAGTTTGGCTTGGAGGGACCTTAAAGATTCCTGCCGTGGGTGGGGACAACTTCTGCTGTCCCAGGGTGCTCCAACCTTGGACAGTTCCAGAGATGGAGCAGCCACAGCTTCTCTGGGAATTCCATTCCAGGGCCTCCCCACCCTCCCAGGGAGGAGTTGCTTCCCAATATCCCATCTGGCCCTGCCCTGGCAGTTTGAATCCATTCCCCCTCATCCTGTCACTCCCTACTCATGTCCAGAGTCCCTCTCCATCTCCCAGAGCTCAGCTATTCCCAGGAAATGTTTCTTTGTGGATCACAGAGTTCTCTAAAGCCCTTTTGCCTCGTGCTCCATGGAGAGGGCGATGCTGGTTCTCCCTTCCTGCCCCGAGCAGGTGCCAGGCATTGCTCAAGTTCTCACCTGTACTGCTGGAGTGGGCGGCACCTCTGCCTTTGGAAAGAGTTTTGGGATCTTTTCCGGATTAGAGCACGTAGAAAACATTGGCTGTTCCCAGTTCCCCAGCTGTGACTGAGCTCTTCTACCTGTGTGTTCCCCAGCCCTCCCAAACTGCTCAGGTTCCTCTGAGTTTTAAGGCAAAGAAGCAAAGGGAAAAGGGAAAAAAAAAAACCAAAAACAACCCACTGAGGTTCTGTGGAAAAGTGGTAATTAAAGAGGTGTTTTGTCAGCACTTTTGGTTGTGATCCCATCTTGATGTGGTCGTCTCATTTGAATGTAAATGTCAAATTCCAGAGCTCCTGGAGGAGAGGGATTGGGTGACATCCTGCTGAGGGAAGCACAAGCTCAGGGGTTTCAGTGAGCTCTGGGTGCTGCTCTTGGGCTGGGGAGGTCTGGGAGGAGAGAGGTTTGGAGAAATTGAGTTTAGAAAAAGGAAATAAAATTGCAGTGGTGAGGTCACACCTCGGGTGCTGTGTCCTGGTCTGGCCCCTCACTCTGAGAAGGACATGGAGGGGCTGGAGCGAGTCCAGAGAAGGGAATGGAGCTGGGAGGAGTCTGGAAAATGTCTGAGGGAGCTGGGAAAGGGGCTCAGCCTGGAGAAAAGGGGGCTCAGGGGGCCCTTGTGGCTCTGCACAACTCCCTGACAGGAGGGGGCAGCCGGGGGGGTCGGGCTCTGCTCCCAGGGGACAACGGGACAAGAGGGAACAGCCTCAGGTTGTACCAGCAGAGTTTAGGTTGGATATTGGGAAAATTTCTCCATGGAAAGGGTGGTCAGGCTTTGGAAGGGGCTGCCCAGGGAGGTTTGGAGTTCCCATCCCTGGAGGTGTCCAGGGAAGGATTGGAGGTGGCACTCAGTGCCCTGGGCTGGGGACAGGGTGGGGACTGGGCACAGTTGATGATCCTGGAGAGCTTTTCCAACCTCAGGGATTCCGTTGCAGCGTCGAGGAGCAGCGTCCCCTTGGTGGCCCATCCAGACCTTTCCCTTGCCAAGGAGGGGACGAGCTGTGGTTGTGCCAGCGGCTTTTGTCACTTGTCACCTGGCCCAGGACATTCCCAAGTGGATTTTGCCCGTTCCATCATGGTGTTGAGCCCTGTTGCCGTGAGCAAGCAGTGGATTTGGGGTGCTTGGAACTTCTTTTGAGTCTCCCACCTCACGAAGACTGAAAAAGTTCCCAAAACCCCGAACCCACACATTGGAACTCTCCAGTTCCCGTTGGTGCTTCCAAGGCTTTAATGCCCCGGCTGTTCAGCCCCTTGGAAAGGGAATTGGGGGGTGATTTTTTAAGGACTCAATCTCTGGATGTGGGTGGAGCAGCCAGGCCCTGAGCCCGTTCCTGGGGGGCTCGGGGCGGCCCCTCTGCCCCGCGCCGTCCTCGGGCACGGCGGCCGCGGGACACAAAGGCCGTGTTGTGTGCGGGGCGCCGAGCTGGACACGGCTCCCGGCCGGCCCTCGGCAGTCTCATGACCCTGCAGCCATTCCCACACTCGGGATGATTATCCCAGCCCCCGGGCTGGGGGGGTGACCTTGCCTGGATGCTCTGGCTGCTCCCCCCGCTCCCCGGGGCCGGGCTGTGCGGGGGACGGACACGGCTCCCTCAGGATCCCTGCCCGAAGCTTCCAAATGCTGCAAGCAGCTCAAATTCACTGGTTTTTGGGAAAAAAAGGCTTTGTAAAGCATCTCTTGTAGGGAGGAAGGGGAGGGGGAAGCTCCAGTGCCGTTTGGGATATGGGATCTGCTTTCCTGTGTGCGGTGACCCCGATCAGGGGGTTTTGGGGAGCTCTGGAGGGAATGGGACAGGAGGTGCTGAGGCAGCAGCAGCCTCCCTGGAATCCCAGCTCGGGAGGTCCCTGGGATCCCCTGGGGATGCTGGGTTGGGGTGACCTTGCCCAAGGTCACACCTGAAGCCAGGGCCCAGTCCGGAGCGGTGCCACCCAACAGCGCTTTCCTCCCTGCCAGGCCCCTGATGGAAAAATCCCTGAAATTAGGGCTGGAAGGTCAAACCCTGGAGGGCTCCGGAGTCGATCCCTTGCTCCAGGTGTCTCAGGAAGCCACCTGGCTCTGGTGTTTGGTGTTGGTGGCAGGACTGGTGCCTGCCCTGCACGTCCAGCTCCCCTGGATCCTCCCTCCTGCTCACCCCCATCCCATTCCTGTTGGCTTGCTGGTTTGCTCCTGCTGTCGAATATCCAGGGATTTGCTCCAGGTCGGTGTTCCACAGCCTCAGAGCTGCCTTCTCCTGCCCTTTCTCTGTCTAAAACAGGAAGGTGCTGAAATGAAACACTTTCTGGGATTAACAAAACTCTTTAAAAAGAAGTAAATATGGAAAACTACTGAGGAGGCCGGGGGTGGGTGGGGGAAGCCGGAGTTGTGCAACCTGGGCTCCTGCTCCGTGCTGGGACCCGGGGCTGGGAGTTGTTTCCTCTGTAATTACCCCAGTTCTGGATCCATCCTGACTCATCCGTCCCCCCATGGCGTGGGCCAGGCCACGTCCCGCCGTGCCTCAGTCTCCCCACCTGGAAATCAGGAATTTGGATACTCCAGGCTTGTGCCAGGGTGGTTTGGGCACCAATCTGTGCGTGGATTTCTTGGCTCCTGCTGATCTCAGTGCTTGGGACGGGGGGGAATTTCTTTGATTTTGCAGCAGAGGCATCGCTGTTTCAAGGAGCACATGGATTTGCTGCTTGAGATGGACAGGAGGGAAATGTTATTCCTTCTTTTTGGGATCCGAGGACTGGGACTGTGGGAGAATTAGGGACTGTTCAGGCTGGCAGTTTGGCCTCAGTGCCCCTTTCCTGGCAAAGGGGATCCCTTCCCACCAGAGCTGCCCAGTTCCCTTTGGGTTTTTCCAGAATTTGGAGTCCAGTGGATCTGCCAGGAGTGACTTTATTTATTTACCTTGTCCCAAACAAACCCTTGGCATTGGGAAGAGCCGCTGCTTCTGCTGGAACCTGTCCAGGGTCGGTGTCTGGTGCTGGCACTTGGTGATCCCGGTGTCCTTTCCTCTCTCCCACCTCGGGTTCCAGGATCAGCAGCATCCAGGGATCAGGGTGGGGTGCTTGGGGCTCCCCTCTCCCTGCCCTTCCCCAGGGATGTTCCCTGCCTGCCTCTCTCCCGGTGTTCTGCATCCGGGGATGAGTGATGGGAATGGTGTTCCCGGTGATGACATCGCTGTGTTGGCTGCTCTCGGTGAGCAGGGCCCTTCCCAGTGGGAGTGGGGATGGGAAAGGCTCCCAGAGCTGGACTGGGATGCACTGGGGAGGCTCCGGCCGCCGCGGCCCCACGCTGGGCACGGCTCTGCTCGCTCCAGGGGCTGCCTGGCCGGGCCATCCCAGTGCCCTGCCAAGGCTTGCTGGCCCAGCCCGGATCCGCACTAATTCAGCTCTTCTCACTTGAGAGCACCTGGGCTCTGTTCCTCCTCCTCCTCCTCCTCCCCAGGTAAGCACAGCCCGGGCAGGATGACAGGAGAGGCGCAGGAGCCAGGGAGAGGCGCAGGGGACACGGTGATGCTGCCAGGGAATTCTCGGGAATGTCCCCAAGCTGTGACTCACGGCCTTTCCTTCCTTCCCCACAGCCTTCAGCGTGGAAGATGGCGGGTGGCGTGGACGGCCCCATAGGGATCCCGTTCCCGGATCACAGCAGCGACATCCTCAGCAGCCTGAATGAGCAGAGGAACAACGGGCTGCTGTGCGACGTGGTCATCCTGGTGGAAGGCCAGGAGTTCCCCACCCACCGCTCCGTCCTGGCAGCGTGCAGCCAGTACTTCAAGAAGCTCTTCACCTCAGGGTTAGTGGTGGACCAGCAGAACGTGTATGAGATAGACTTTGTGAGTGCGGACGCCCTGTCGGCGCTGCTGGAGTTCGCCTACACCGCGACCCTCACCGTCAGCACTTCCAACGTCAACGACATCCTCAACGCCGCCACGCTGCTGGAGATCCCGGCCGTCAGGGATGTCTGCACGGATCTCCTGGAGAGGAAGATTCTGGCCAAAAATGACCAGATGGATACAGTAGATCAAATTGATCAGAGGAACCATCTCAGAGCAAAAGAGTACCTGGAGTTCTTCCAGAGCAACCCCGTGAACGGCCACCAAGGCAACTTTCCGTGGACCAACCCAGAGTTGAGAGACCTTCAGAGACTGAACTTCCGAGGCCAGGAGGAGGAGGAGGAGTCGAACTGCAATGGCCTGGACTTCTACTCGCAAGCCACCCCAACCGAAAGACCAAAGGCAAGTGACTGTGACCCTGACAGCAACCCGGCCATGTGGCTGGACCGCGAGGACGAGGAGCCGGTCAGCGGCGGGATGTTCTCCCCTTCCCAGAACGGACATTACAGCAGCCGTGGCTTGGCCACGCCGGGAGAAGAGGAGGGGGGCACCCCCAGGGGCCCTCTGGACCCGCAGGAAGCCGGGGACTCGCCCAGCTTCATCCCCACCGGCGCGGAGACGGAGGACGACGCCAGGGAGGTGGATGACCTGGCCGCCAGCGCCCTGCTCCAGCAGATGATCAACTCGGTGGGGCGGCAGCAGCTCGGCGACGACGACCGCAAGGACGAGGACGGGGTCATGGATTATTACTTGAAATATTTCGGCAGTTCCAGCGAGGGCGACGTGTACCCGTCCTGGTCGCAGAAGGTGGAGAAGAAGATCAGGGCGAAAGCATTCCAGAAGTGCCCCATCTGCGAGAAGGTGATCCAGGGCGCCGGGAAGCTGCCGCGCCACATCCGCACCCACACCGGGGAGAAGCCCTACGAGTGCAACATCTGCAACGTCCGATTCACCAGGTACGGGCCGGGCTCTCCCCTCTCCCCGGAGCCACCACGGGGCTGCTCCTGGGTGGTTTTATCTCTGCTGCTCTCCTCATTTCCATCCCAACAGGCGAGTTGGGTCTGGAGGCCAAAGTTTTCCAGGGAGACGAGCCATTTGGGGCTGTGACACTTGAGCTGTCTCAAGGGGCCTGGCTCCATGGCCGGTGCCACCGTCCCACTGTCCTGAATTGCTGAGCTCTGCTGGAAACCCGGCCAGAGCTGGAGTGACGTGGTGGGGAAACAGAGCTGCAGCTCTTGGCCTGTCCAGGGGCAGGGGAATCGTTTGGGAACGGCTCCATGGGGTGGCTGAGGTGGTGGTGGTTGGCTTGGAAGGAGCTCGGACCCCGCTGGTGTCCTTGGCAAACTGAGCAGCCCCGGTGCCGCTCCCGGGGGCGTTTGCACGGCCCTGTTCCTAATCAGGGCTCCTCTGCTCCTTGCCTGGGCCACGGCAGCACCAAAGAAAGGGGATATTGTTTGGATTGCTCCGGTTCACTCCAGGCCGTGCCGCCCCCTCTCCCCGGGCTCTGCGGCCGCCGGGGCCGGGCCGGGGCGGGGGTCCCATCCTGGGGTGGCCCTGACCCTGCCGAGGGGCTGCGTGGGCTGCCTGGGCCTGGGGCCTGCTCCCTTCCCTTTCCCTGTTCCCTTCCCTTTCCCTTCTTGTTCCCTGCCTGTTCTCTTGCCTGCTCCCTTCCCTTTCCTTGCTCCCTTCCCTTTTCCTGCTCCCTGCCTGTTCCCTTCCCGTTCCCTGCCCGCTCCCTGCCTGCCCAGATGTTGCCTCCGTGCCAGTCCCGCTGCCAAGGCCGTCCCTTCCAGGCCCCTGGTGCTCTGGGGGTCCCATTCCATGGGGCTGCTCCGTGTGGGATCCGTGTGGGATCCCCGGCGCAGCCGCAGGGGCCGGGCCGTGGGCAGGAGGCCGTGTCCTGCCCCTTCCCCTGGTCCCGGCCGCGCCCAGCCCACGTTGGAGAGCTGAGGAATGCAGATAATGGCAGGGGCAGGGTGCCAGCCCTCCCTCCCCGCTGCCCCGGCCCTGCCACGCGGCACCTCCCCGCTCCAGGGGCCCGGGGGCCGATCCCAGCCGATCCCACAGCGATCCCACAGCCATCCCACCCCCTGTGCGTGATCCAGGCACCTGCAGGATGTGGAAATGCCACCGGGTCCCTGGCACTGGGAGATGAGGGGCAGCACGGGGATTTTTGGGGAGGGGAGCTCGGTGGGCGATGCCACCCCAGCCCTTTTCCATCCTGCTCCCGTTCCGTGGGTTTTGGGTGAGGAGCTGCTCCCTGCTGGCTCCCAGGAGGGCCTGGCTCCTGTGAAAAAGCTGCTTTTCTAAAACACCAGATTCCAGCCCAAATACATCCTCCTGCTTCTTCCCACAGCCGGTGTTTGGGCCTGGAGCAGCCTGCACAGGGACAGGGAGCTCTCCTTGGCGTCGCTGTTCCCTGTCGTGCCCTGAGCTCCATTTCCCCCCGATTTTATTATTCCTTTGCTCTCCTTCCCCGTCCGCATCCCACGGCTGGAAAACAAATCCCTTCCCCATTCCGTGGGCTCTGGGAGGGCAGGACAGGGGACCCTGGCTGTGCAGGGGGATGTGGGGTGGGGCAGGAGGAGCAGGGGCTGCTCCAGCCGGGTGTTCCCGGCCGGGTGGGGACCCAGCCCGGTCCTGCTCAGGGATTTTTGCTCCCTGGTGCTTCCTGGTTCCTCTGCGGTCGCAGGGGGAGGAGCAGCAGCTCCGATAAGAAAAGCGAGAGTGGGGGGAGGTTATAAAATGATAAAGTTTAATTTTAAATGCCCGTTTTTGTGTCCCTCGGAGCTGGAAACGACCTTGGGGCTTTGATCCTGCCCCGGAGCTGCAGGACTTTGGGGATCCCGTGGGCGAAGGGAGGCCGTGCAGGGCCGGGATCTGGGGTGGATCCGCGTGGGAAGGGTCGGGCAGGTGCTGGGGAGGGCAGGAGGGGCTCCCAGTGCCTCGCCACGTGCTCCGGGCTGGGATTTTCCTCCAGGAAGCAGCGATGGCTGCGGCTCACGTGGCCCTGCTGGCCCCCGGCCCGGCCTCGGCACCAGCCCTGCCCTGCCGGGGGGAGCTGCGGCTGCGCCAGCCCCAAACGAGCCTGTGTGACCCTATAGCTGGGACCAGACCCCGTGTGGGGCAGTGTGTGACCCCATAGCCCTGCTCAGGCCCCATATGGGGCAGTGTGTGACCCCATAGCCCTGCTCAGACCCCATGTGGGGCAGTGTGTGACCCCATATGTGACCATGTGTGACCCCACACTCACACCCTGCACTGGGCCGTGCTTTACCCTGGACTGGTGCTCAGCCCTGGGTTGATGCCTGACCCCACACTGGGGGGTGCTCAGCCCCATCCTGGTGTCCGGCCCTTTACCGATGCCCAGCCCCACACCAGGTGGTGCCCAGCCCTGTGCTGGGCAGTGGTGACCCCACAGTGATGCTCAGCCCTGTGTGGGGGGATGTCTGACCTCGTGCCAGGTGATGTCCAGCCCTGCATGAGGTGTCCTCTTAGCCCCATGTGAGGAGCCCTGTATGGGGTGATGCCCAGGCCCTTGTAATGCCCAGCCCCACACCAGGTGGTTCTCAGCCCTTTAGCAATGTCCAGCCCCACACCGGGTGATGTTTGACCCTGTACCAATGCCCAGCCCCACACCAGGTGCTGCCCAGCCCCACACCAGGTGAGTCCCAGCCCTGTACCAATGCCCAGCCCCTCACGCGGTGATGTTTGACCCTTTACCAATGCCCAGCCNAGCCCCTGACCAGGTCACGGCTGACCCCTTGCCAATGCCCAGCCCCACACCAGGTGGTTCCCAGCCCTGTACCAATGCCCAGCCCCACACCGGGTGATGTTTGACCCTGTACCAATGCCCAGCCCCACAGCAGGTGCTGCTTTGCCCTCTGCCAGCTCAGCCCCACCCCAGCTGCTGCCCAGCCCCTCTCCAGTGCTGCTCCCCCTCCTCCAGCCGCAGCTCCCCCCCGTTCCCCGCTCCCCTTTTCCCCGCCCCGAGCCCCCTGCCCGGCTGACGGTGCCGCGCGTGTGCTCTCCCGGCAGGCAGGACAAGCTGAAGGTGCACATGCGGAAGCACACGGGGGAGAAGCCCTACCTGTGCCAGCAGTGCGGGGCCGCCTTCGCCCACAACTACGACTTGAAGAACCACATGCGGGTGCACACGGGGCTGCGGCCGTACCAGTGCGACAGCTGCTGCAAGACTTTCGTCCGCTCCGACCACCTGCACAGGCACCTTAAAAAGGATGGATGCAACGGGATCCCGTCGCGGAGGGGCCGCAAGCCCCGCGTGAGGGAGGCGGGGGCCGTGCCCCCCACGCCGGGCGAGGACGGGAGCTTCCCGGCCGGAGCCGAGGGCCAGGAGTCCGAGGACACCGCGCAGGGCACCGAGCAGGAGCAGCAGCACTTTGAGGAGAATTCCAATAACGAAGCGCCGGGATTGAATGTAGCAGGAGGGTCGGATGAGGGTAACGCGCAAGGACTCTCCTAAACCAAAAAAAAAAAAAAAAAAAACAAAAAAGAAAAAAAAAAAAAGATGAAAATCAACCCCAACCAACGAAGCAACCACCTGAAAAAAACAAAGTCACAAAATCTAGTTAGTACTTTTCCTCCGATTTTTCTCTTTAAAAGATGTTTCTCTCCCTTTTTTTTAAGAAAAAAAAAGCGACAAAAAAAAGAAAAAAAAAAAAAGAGATATATATTAACGTTTTCCAATCTTCCCATCGTAAGCGGGGCTCCCCCGAGGATCCCTCATAGCCAAGGACCTTTTCTTGGAAAGGCAAGGACGCTAGGGAAGCACGAGGTGGGGATGGAAAGTGGCTCTGTCGCATGGAAAAGAGCTTCCATGTAAATCCAAAGCTTTATTTTGTGTCCAAACACGTGTTTAAAAAAAGAAAAAGAAAAAAAAACTTATTTCAGAGAGAGATCTATTTAAGAAAAAAAAAAAGGAAAAAATAGAAAAAAAAAAAGGAGCGGTAGGAGTCGGAAGGGCTGTGGCAGGGCGGGGTTTGGGGTNAAAAAAAAAAAAAAAAAATCATGTGAGAGAGGGCAGCAGGTTTGGCAGGGTTTGTGTCGGGCACCCGGGGCTGGGGACACCCACGGAGAGCAACACCTGGAGCTGGGACACCGGGATGGGTGGGGACAGCGGGGTGGGACACGGCTCAGCCGTGCCGTGTGTCCATCCCTGCTGTGTCCATCCCTCTGTCCGTCCCGCTGTCCATCCCCGTGTCCCTCCCCGTGTCCCCAAATCCGTCCCCACCCCGCGGTGCCCGGGAAGTGCCTGAGTCAGCCCAGCCCCAGCTGCCGGCAGAATTTGGGGCTGGGGGGTCCCAAATCCCTCCCCAGGGAATTTTTTCCCTCCCCAGGGAATTTTTTTCCCCCTCCCAGGGAGTTTTTTCCCCCCCGGCTCCGCCCAGCGCGGCCCCGAGAACGCCTCCGAATTCCTTTGGCAAAAAGGTTCTTTGGGGTCTCCCTAAAGGAGCAGGAGGCCTTTGGGAAGGGGGGGAGCAGCCTGGCCCCCCCCAGCCCCGTTCCCAAAAAGAAATTTATATAAATATATATCTAGAGATGCTCTATGGCTGGAGAGGCGGGTCCCGACCCTCGGGGGGAAAAGGCACCTTTGAGTTGGTCACCTGTTTTCTAAATGCACATTTTTAAATGCTAAAAAAA
>VZTJ01005655.1:11312-22511 GCA_013397795.1 Orthonyx spaldingii | reverse complement strand
TTAAGGTCCCTCCCAGCCCAGGCTGTTTATAGTTCTGTGATGTTGCCTTAGTTCCAATGAGCTGCTGTGCAGAAGGGAGGAGAAATTTGTAGAAGGAAAAAAGGACAATCCTATTTAGTCTCCCTAATTTTCTTGTCTTCTGTCTTTCTTGGACCCTTGTCCTGAGTTGATGGTGTGGTCTGCTTTATGCAAGGTGAAACAACATGCTTTCCAAAAGCAATCTCCTGCCATTTGCTGTCTGGAAACTCCGTGTCTCGTTTGATGGAGAATTACATATTTGATTTCAAATAAATGGGAATTGCTGTCTGTTTTTTGTTCTGTGGCAAGGAGTGTAAAGCAGGATTTTAAGACCTAAAATCCCCATTGGGCCTGTTTAAAATCCTTGCTGTTGTAGTAGTAGAATTGTTTAAGGTAGCATGGGAGAGAAGTGCTGCTTTGTGGTGTTAGAAAAGAAAAGCTTTTCTCTAGCAGGAAAGTAGAACTCTCTAAATAAAATCCTTGTCCATAATGGGCAATTCCAGGGAATGCTGGCACAAGTGACAGATCCTGCCAGTCTGAGGGACTGTCCCACTTACTGTCTTCCACGTGAGAAATTAATCTTCTGTGAGCTGTCACCCCATGGAATAGAAAGTTTTATGTTAATAGAGATTGAGTTAAAGATCCTGGGAGTGTTGGATGGATGGCTGTCCTGCCTATACAATTCCTGGCTTTCCCTATCCTGGACAGCCAGAGGGAGTTGTCTGTAAATCAGTGTGCTTTGATAAAGGGAGCATTTTTCCAAACTGATAACATGGATAAAGAGCACTGTGAACTCCTGGTTAAGGCTAAGCCAGGCTTTTTCTCAGAGGGTGTTTTCTGTAAAAGAACAATCATTACGTGCTCACGTTCCTTTGAGCCACACTGGATGTTTATTAAGCCCCTTATTCCTTTTCACAGATTCTTGAAATAATAACTTTTCCCTGCTTTATGCTGAAGATTTATAGTTTCATAGAATCATGGAAGAGATCCCTGAGAATGCTGGTATCCAGCTCCTGTCCCTGCCCAGGCCCCCCAACAATCCCACCCTGTGCATCCCTGGAGCGGTGTCCAAACGCTCCTGGAGCTCTGGCAGCCTCGGGGCCGTGCCCATCCCTGGGGAGCCTGGGCAGTGCCCAGCACCCTCTGGGGAAGAACTTTCCCTGATACCCACCCTAAACCCTCCCCTGGCCCAGCTCCAGCCCTTCCCTGGGTCCTGTCCCTGTCCCAGGGAGCATTGTGTCCACGGGGTGTTGCAGACAGAATCTTTGAATCCATCGACTTTTATGGAAGTAACAAAACCCAGCACTGGATTTTCAGGGATTTTCATGGCAGATTTGTTGAATGGTCATAGCAGAAAGCAGGAATAGTCCCTGGCTAGGCTGCACCTAATAAATATCTATATATTGGTGTCGTTTGCTATGCTCTGCATTCTTTGAGGAGGACTTGGCAGTCGTAATTAATTCTGAAACCAACCCATCCCTGAATTCCACATTACATGGCTGAGAGTTTTTCTCATTTTTGTTAGAAGAATCCAATTTAGTTGTGATTGACCTTTGTTCCTTCCTTATAGCAGAAGTTATTTGAGGAGCAGGTTTTATCTGAAGCTAATGTATTTGATGTATTTAGGGAGAAATTTATAAAGAAGCTCTGAAAAGGCTGCATAAAAGTTATGGATCTGAAAACATTTGAGGAATTTGGTGCATTCTGGTGTGGGTATTTTAGGGCTGTGATGGCGTTGGGTTCAATCTGTTTTCCTTAACTGAAATGAACACCCAGATTTAGCACTGAGTCCCACTTGGTTTGCTTTAGGTTGTTTATTTTTCCTTGTTTTTCATCTCACCTCACATTTCAGAACGAGGTGGTGGTGCCATGCTGGCAACATTGCCCCATGTACTTTGCTGTTATTATTATTAAAAATAACCTTGTGCTGGGAGTTTATATGGGGCTTTTTCCTAGAAATAAGCAATGTTTGCTTCCCTGAAGGGATCAAAAAATTGACATGTGTGCAGGTGTGCTATTTAGTAGGCATGGCACATTCCTGCCTGGAATGGAAATGTGTGATGCTGCTTCTGGAAAGTTCCTGGAGCTTTAGAAACTTCCTTTCATCCAGCTGACTGCTTCAAACTTGGCCAGAAATCCAGAACTCAGAGATGTGGGTGTTCTCCTGTCCATCCCTTCCCTTCCTCTCCTATCAGTTCCCTAAAGGGGTTTTTTTAACATACCTAAATTTATGCTGAGGGTCTTGTTCCAAGCTGACACGTTTCAGGTGGGGAATGAAAGCTGTATTTGTACCTGGTGGATGGAAATGTGACACATGTTGTGACAGAAAGGCATGCTCAGACCATGCCTCATCCAATCTTTGTCTCACTGCAGACGCAGAGGTGCCAAACACAGGCACAGCTCCTGCCTGACACAGGCAATTATTTTCCTGTGTGGAATCAGTGATTTTTAGCCACAGTGACAACAGAAATGCTCATAAAGCACTTTTCACCTGGGAGAATTCCTGTCCTTGGGCCTTCCCATTGGACTCGGGGAACTGGCAGAGCTGGGAACCCACTGGAATCCAGGCTGTGCATGAGCAGCTGGAGCAGCCCTGGAGAAGGACCTGGGGGTGCTGTGGATGAGAGCTGGGAACCAGAACCCCCCCGTGCCCTGGGCTGAGCCCCCAGCGTGGGCAGCAGGGGAGGGGGGATTCTGCCCCTGTGCCCCTGTGCTCAGGTGAGACCCCACCTGCAGAGCTGCCCCAGCCCTGGGGCCCAGCACAGGGAGCACCTGGAGCTGCTGGAGAGAGCCCAGAGGAGGCTCCAGGATGAGCAGAGGGATGGAGCAGCTCCGCTGGGAGGAAAGGCTGGGAGAGCTGGGGGTGTTCAGCCTGGACAGGAGAAGCTCTGGGGTGACCTCATTGTGGCCTTTCAGGGCCTGAAGGAGCTGATGGGAAAGATGAAGAGAGACTCGTCTTTTCCAAGGGCTGGAGGGACAGGACACAGGGAATGGCTTCCCACTGCCAGAGGGCAGGGATGGATGGGATATTGGGAAGGAATTGTTCCCTGGGAGGGTGGGCAGGCCCTGGCACAGGGTGCCCAGAGAAGCTGTGGCTGCCCCTGGATCCCTGGCAGTGGCCAAGGCCAGGTTGGACACTGGGGCTTGGAGCAGCCTGGGACAGTGGGAGGTGTCCCTGCCGTGGCAGGGGTGGGACTACATCATCTTTAAGGTTCCTCCCAACCCAAACCATTCCATGGTTCTGTGACTCTCTGACATCACCTCAGCTCATATTCTGCCTTCACTTCATGTAGAAATAGAGAAAGGGTCGATTTTGATGAAAGTTTGAATAAGTTTCTGGACAGGGAACACAAACAAATCATTTTCCTAAATGTTTTCTTTTTCCTGTGGCTAGAACTTTTATCCAGAGATGCTATTTTTGAAACTAATGGCAACTACTGAGCTTAGGAGATTTTAAAAACACTCATTTTTCTATAAATCAGCCTCTTCTATATTTGCCTTTTCCTTTTTTTTTATCCCACTACATCCAGCAGATTAGATGTGAGAGTTGTTTTGGAGTGGAATGGGATATAGTGTTGGTCTAGTGGCCACTGAAGATGAATAGTCTGTAAATAAGTAATAAAGCTGAAGTGGCTGTAACTCGCTCTGAGGAGTTTGTTTATTGATACTTTCTGCCACTTGAACTTAGATTTTGCTGCCATCAAGTTGAAATGGGCACTGCCATTGGTTTACATTTTTTTGGTCTTTGTTTCTGCGGGGGGGAGGTGAGGGTTGGCTGTGGGGTTTGGGGTTCTTTGACTGGTGCTTTAGAAGCTGCAGGAGCATTATCCTGACAGGGCAGTTATTTCTTATTACGATGTGCTCCAAAGCAAGGGTTGAAATTACACTTTAAGGGAGGTTATTATACTTCACTGCATCATCTAGAAGTTTGCTAAGCAAAATATTTGTTTATTAAGAATTCCATTTGGGTTTCTGTACTGCTGGACCAATGGCAAACCATAATTGGTCTTTTGTGTTCAAAAATATTTTTCATGCCTTCAGTTTTTTATGAAGTTTATCCCAATTTGTCTCTTTCTCCAGATACTACTAATAATTAGTTTTAAAGCTTTATATGAAACTGATTACAGCCATGACTTCCATTTTTGATCCATTTCCCAAACAGTGCCCTCTTTTTTAATGAGTTCAACAAAGACATGTGGATGGATCTGTAAAAACTTCAGAGAAGCTGTGGCTGCACCTGGATCCATGGAAGTGTCCAAGGCCAGGCTGGACAGGACTTGGAGCAGTCTGGGACAGTGGGAGCTGCCCCTGCACATGGCAGGGGTGGCACTGGACTGGCTTTGAGGTCCCTCCCAACTCAAACCATTCTGGAGTTCTGAGGTTCTGGGATTCTGGGCTGGTGCCTCCTCCTTTGTGTGTCCCTGGGAGCTGCTGCAGCCAGTTCTGGAGCAGGGCTCAGCCTGAGCTGGGGCTCCTCTGCACTCACACACGGTGACTTTTCTCTTCTCCAGCACCTGGCAGAGTGGCCAGGCTCGTGGTGCTGTGTCAGGGGCTCAGAGGGAAGGAGGAGCTGGATCTGGACGGCCTGTAAGGGATCGGCTCCTGGGGTTTATTTAGGAACCTAACGAGATCAGAGCTTTTCCCCGATTTAATTCCCTCACACACTCGCCCCTGTGAGCCACCCCCAGCCCAGCATCTTTATCATCTCCTGCCCTTCCTGCCCTCAGGGTCAGTCCCAGCTGGCTGGAAAGGCTGCAGGGGAAATCCTGGTTGTTCGTGCAGTCTCTCTGTTACCAGGGTCCAGCATCCCTGCCAGGGTCCCTGGGCACCCTGTGACATTTGTCTGCACAGATTGTCTCCATTTCCAGGCTCTTCCTGCTCTGCCAGCATCTTTCCTCCAGCCAGGATGACTGTTCCCTTCTTTCCAGGCCCCAAATCCCTGGGTTGCCCAGGCTGTGTGCAGAGCACCCAGGATCAGCTCCCTGATTTGCGTTTCCACCTCACCTCTCTTTACCAACAGGACGATCCAGGATGTGGCAGTTTTGTTTAATCCAGTGTTATGAAGATTTAGTGGTAGATATAACGAGTCAAAGGCGTCTGTGGAGAGTTTTGGAGTTCACTTTCACAGCCTCATGCACAACTCCGTGCTGGCTGTCTCCATGTACTGTTTAACCCCCTGAAGGACCTCAGCCTGCTGCGGCTCCAAACGTCCTGACAGCTGCAGGGATCTCATGGCACCGTCCTTTTCCCTGTGCTCACTCCTGGTGGAGCCCTTTCCACAGGTGGCCATGGCTGATCAGCTGGGGGATGATTCTTCTCACACCAGTGCTTTTCCAGTTCTGCAACAAATTGTCCCTTTCAGGGTCATGGGATTCCTTTGCATTAGCAGCTCAGTTCCAGGCCCATTCCAGCTGGCTTAATGGAGCATGGGAACACTTCTCCAGGTGCTTGGCTGACCCAAGGGAAGATGGATGGTGGGGACAGGAACCACTGTTGTTGCAAGAGGAGTTCAGTCTGTCCCTGCTCCTTCCCTTCCTGCTCTTCTCAGCTGGGACAGCAGGAAGCTGTTCCTCAGTGCTGGAGCACTTGGCTGTGCTGCGGGCTGAGCATTAAAATCCAGGTGGCTTTTGGCTTTTGTCATTAAACCTGAGAGTTTTGGAGTCACTGTCTTCCCTTATCAACTCCAGGTTTGTGTATCTGCTGTGGTTTCCAGCTGTTGATGGTTCCAGGCACTACATGGGCCAGGGCTGATAAGGAGCAGTGCAGGTCAAGGCATGGGAATGTCCCTCTTTGCCCATGGAAAGGGTGCTCAGGCCTTGGCAGGGGCTGCCCAGGGAGGTTTGGAGTCCCCATCCCTGGAGGTGTCCCAGGAAGGCCTGGACATGGCACTCAGTGCTCTGGGCTGGGGACAAGGTGGGCATCGGGCACAGCTGGGACTCCATGGGCTGGGAGGGATTTTCAGTGATCCTGGGATTCTGTGATTAAACAGGAATGAGACTCTCCTTGGTGCTCTGGAGTTCCACAGGGAATTAGATGGGGAAGACAGTTCAGTGCAGTTGTGTGCAGGGTGGGCCTCAGAAGGGCTTTTGCCTCTTCCTCCCCTGTTTTAGTTTGAAGACAGGTGTTTGCTAAGGAAGGTAGGAGCCTCCTTTGGAAGAGGAAATGTAATTCCCTTCCCTCTGAATTAGTATAATTTTGAAATTACAGGGGCTTTCAGGCAGTNATATATATATATCAAGACAGACAAACAACAACAATGGCAACCACAACAAACAAGAACAGAGCAAACCCCCAGTCCAGTCTCTTCTTGCTCCCTGTTAGCAGTTGGGCAGGACGGGTGCGATGGCTCCTCCTCGGCTGCAGGGGGCGCTGTAGCGCAGGTCTCGGCTGTCTCTCCCTGGCAGTGATGGCAGGCGCGGCCCCAGCAGGGATGGAGCCGGGGCTTCTTGTAGGCAAAAACCCCGAAGCTGCAGCAGGGGTCCGGCAGGGCTGGGCAGGGCAGGGCAGCCCGACTCCCAAGTCACGGCCGGCAGGGGCTGGCTCCGGGAGAGGCAGGCAGGCAGCAGGAGCCAAGAAAACTCCACAGTGGTGACAAGCAACGGCAGCTTCCCTCTCTTCTGAATGCCGAGAGGCAAAGAGGGCAAGCTACTGCTCCCTTTCCTTTTTCCCAGCCCAGCTGTCACGAGATCTCTGCCCCCTTCTCGAGGGAATGTGCAAATAAGGGAATAGCTACTTACAAGGGTTTTTTCACCCGACTGGTCTTTCTATTGTTTTTCCTAAGCACCCAGTCGTTATGGTGTCTTAGCAACGTATGGGCAAAAATTCTTTAAGATAAGAGAAACAAAAATAAGGATTCTAAACCCTAACACTCCCCCCAGGTTTAATTCTTGGTAGGAGGAATATTTTGGAAAGACAGGAGCCTCTGGAACTGACGCAAAGCTCATGTTCATGTGGTACTTGTGGAAAATCTGGAAATCTAAGACTGCCAAACAGAACTGCTGAAGGTGTGGAGGTAGAGCAGCACAGTGCTCAGCAGTGTGGAGGATCAGTCTCTTTGTGCTCTGTGGAGGTTGCTGTGTACTATAAAAAGTTAAATATGGTTTGTTGGTTCTTATTCCAGCTATCCAGGAATTATTTTACAGAGGGACAGGATGGATTTTCCTTGTGGTCTCACAGTGAGCACATACCCAGCTAGGAAGAATACACTGCCCATGATAATCACACATGATCAGGCTGTTTGCTGTGAGTTTTGCTGAAGAGGATAATTTTAGGCACATTTTATAGCAGTCAGTATAGTTGAAATCTAATGGCTGTGTGGGAAATGTCAGAATTCAGCAGTCAAACAGTCAAATTCCAAAGGCCTTTTAGCACCACTAAATTCTGATGGTGCAGAAGGGAGATCATCACCTGAAATGTTCAGTTTAAAGACACTGCCTCACTTTGCAGGCACTGGTGTTGAAATACACACAGAAATACAGAAGGGTCACTATTTGTACCTTCTGTGCTGGTAAAGTGAGGTCTGTGCATATCTGGAGCAAAACCAGGTGGGCAAAGGGTGCAACATTGTCCTGTGGTGTTTGCCCACTGTCTCAGAGGTGAGGATGGGCTCCAGGTCTCATCAAACCTCAATTCTTTAGTGATTCTCTGATTATTAAACAAGGAGCAACCAACAAGGAGCCGAAGAGACCTTGAGGGTTTTCCACAGCACAGAGGAAAATCGATGAGGCTCAGTGACTGCAGGGTCTCCAGCAGGCCCTTCAGAGAACAACTCCCAGCTAAGCAGACCTTAAAAGACAGGATCAAGTAGTCCTTTCATTTAAATGCTTTCACACAGTGTTTTATCACTTTTATTAGACTATTCCATTAAAAGTTCTATGCCATGTAATTGCAGTAAAATAAAATGTGAGGACTTGAAAGATTCTGCCGGATTGTGTTGGCTGTGACTTGTCTCTCACCAGATCATTGGTATTCACCCGTGTCTCAACCCTCAGTTTTGGATATTGTAATAGTAAAACCTTGAAATATGGCTTCATTCTGGAGAGAATATAATAACTTTGTGAGAATTACTTAATGAAAAATATGTTCTGTCACTAAAGATGGATAGTTGATAGAATTAATCCTACTTCCAGAGGATTCACTGATATATCTACATAGGTGATGTGTTCTCCATGTTTAGAATCCCAGGATGGGTGAGGCTGAAGGGAGCCCAGCGGGCACCTGGTGGCACCTCCCTGCTCCAGCAGGGCCATCCCAGAGCACAGGGCACAGGATTGTGTGCACACAGCTCTGGAACAGCCCCAGCCAGGAGACCCCACAGGCTCTGTGCACAATCTGCTCAGGGCAGAACTTCCTTCAGTCCTCTGCTGAGGTCACAAAGGAAGGTACAATGCCACAGAAAGGACAGGAATGAAATCTCTACTCTCCTTTTTCCAGTCCTAAGGTAAATGAAATGTGCTGCTGCAGGGCAAGAGATGGCAGAGGAAGCACTTAGGATATAACACCGGGGTCCAGTGGCTCTTACAGCCAGAAACACAAAAAAATGGTGTGACAGCATCGCCTTGACTTGCAGTTCCCCTCCCTTCTGCTCCCTGTGGGGTTTCCCTCCGGAGTTCCTCAAAGCAGAGTCCATAAAGGCTCCCTGCAGTCCGTGCTCTCTGCAGGGCTTGTGCTGAGGCTTTCACCACAACCATGAGCCAGTTTTCCTCTGTGACCAAGACCACTTGCAGGAGGCTTCAAGGCCTGGAAGGTGGGGAAAAGGTTCTGCAGATATGCTTGAACAAACTCAGTCGCTTAAATCACCGTGCATTTAACATAATTGTTCCTGAAGGCTGTGAAAACCCGGAATTATTTCACATCAAGTTGCCTCATTATGGAGGTTATCAGCAGTGCCACATTTAATTTGCTGGAAATGAAGTGCTGTGAGAAGAGGTGCAATTTTCACAGTCACGGAATCTTGTTTTGCAGCACAGATATATAAACACACTTTTAAAACTGGGGTGCACTTATTGATTAATAAAATACTCGCAGAAACTTCTGGATCCAGTAGAAATATCTTGTGAGAGCTCACAGGTGGCTTTCAATGAAGAGGTCCCACAAGTGCATGCTTTTAGTTCTAATTACAGGGATTTTCAACATCTTGCTCAAAAATATATAAATGAAAATAGAAAGTGGAGCCCTGTGGTTCCTTGGTGATCTGAAAGCTTTTGTAAAGCTGCTTGTGAAACCCTGGGAGTGTGAGCAAAGAGGAAAAAAAAATGAAGTTGTAAAGACACCTGCAAATATGAAAATGTTGAAGGAGGGGCCATGGAAAACATTAACTGGTTGGAAACCCCTTTCTTCACAGTTTTTAAGGTGTAATAGTTAAATATATTCAATATTTTCATTGGCTGCAAAACATCAGCTGTCCAGAGGAGGTTTGTCCTTTGCAGAGATTCCACCTGACCTCTGTCCACCTCAAGTTCAGCAGTTCAACAGGAAAATTTAGGCTGGATATACGGAAGGAATTGTTCCCTGGGAGGGTGGGCAGGCCCTGGCACAGGGTGCCCAGAGAAGCTGTGGCTGCCCCTGGATCCCTGGCAGTGTCCAAGGCCAGGTTGGACATTGGGGCTTGGAGCAGCCTGGGACAGTGGGAGCTGTCCCTGCCCATGGCAGGGATGGAATGAGATGGGCGTTGAAGTCCCTCCGAACCCAAACCATGCTGTGTATGATTTTTATAGCTGGGACAGCCACAGTTGTGTGGCAGGTGATGAAGTATCAGCAGGAAGGTTGCTGAGGGTTCACACTCACCATAATTCCACACTATCTTGCCCATGCAGACGTTTGCCCTGCGAGATGCCGACAATTTTATGGCGTTCCTTGCAACCCCTGTGAGTGAGTTATGGGTTCATTTCTGCAGGGGAGAATGAACAACATTAATGGCACTTTGGAGAGCAGTTTGAGTTGCAGAATGATGTATCCTTATCTTTTGAAGTTCTCCTGTACCAATCTTTGGAGCAGATATGAAATCATTCAAATGGTGCTTTATGACCTCCCTTTGGGAAAACAAATGTCCGTAAACATCGCTCTCTTTTGATGCCCGCACAAGTAGCTCCTGCCTTTACACACTGATTGTAGCCACTGTACCTACAGATCCTGCTGTCTTCCCCTTTTATCTTCTTATTGTTACCCCAGCTCTTGCACATTATTTTGGCTCAGATTGGTAAAAGCTTTCGCATTCACAGAGGAAGTTGGGTGTGGAAAATATGTCCCAAAGGAAACCTCGGGGTCTTGGGAGTAGGTAGGTGCTGATGTGACTTATTTCCACTCGTAGGCCACTGATGAGAATTAAATTGAGGTCAGCCCTGAGCACAAAGGTTTATTTGAGAGTGTTGGTGTTGAGATGAGGTACAATTAATGTGTGACCTCGGGGTGCTGCAGCCGAGCACATCCCATTGTTCAGCAGTGAGAGCTGCTCCCCTGCTCCAGAGGGAGAGAAAAACAGCTTCAAAGGCTGCTTTCAGTGGTGCCACAGGGTGCTGGACACTGCTGGGGTCTGGCATCCGTAAAACCACCGTGGGGCATCTTATGTTTGTTTTCTCCTTTAGCTCCCAGTTTCTGGAATCCTTGGGGAGTCCCAAAAGGGGAGCCTGAGAACCTGGAGCAGCTTGTTATGGTGGTCTCACACAAGTTTCAGTATTTGTACAACACAAAATATTCCCTTATTCCTAAACAGGCAGCAAGAATGAACTAGTTTTGCTAGATGTTACCAGATCAGACTTGAAGGTATTAATTATATTGTTTCTTCCAAAAGGCGTGGAAATTCTGTATAAGAGTATCTTTTAGCTGAAGTTAATTAAAGCAAATTGTCACTATTTTCCCCACCAGACCAAAATAGGGTCACTGTGTTCCTAAATCCACAGGAAACAGGCAATCCCGACTTTTTTCAGTTTTTAATTAAGTTTTAATTCTGCTTAGATTTTTTTTTTCTGTCACTCAAACATGAAGTTCAAATTAATAAAAAAATTCAGCTTCAGAAAGCCCTGGCTGGCTGCTCGGATGTCTCTAGAGCTGGCTATAAGGCCGGTAAAGCAGTGGTGATAGAGTTGGAGGAGCAGAAGTTAAAGGGTTTTCCCTCCTAGGATAATGAAAGACAGCTTTGTTGGATGGGATGGGATGGGATGGGATGGGATGGGATGGGATGGG
>VZTJ01005655.1:0-10916 GCA_013397795.1 Orthonyx spaldingii | reverse complement strand
GGAAGGGAAGGGAAGGGAAGGGAAGGGAAGGGAAGGGAAGGGAAGGACCCGTGATGCTCTCACGGCACAGCTGCTCTCTGCCCACCTGGGCACCTCTGGCACTGCAGGTGCAGTGGCTTTGGGTAGATGAGGCCAGAGCAATGATGGAATTTCTCTTCACATCTTTTCCTGATCGCTCCTGGGGCTCTCTCTGCCCTTCCCCACACCTCACAGTAGGTGTTAATTCACAGTCATCTGGGATAGACTCATTTACCCAGACTTTCCTCACATAAAACATGGATCATCACCACAATAAACACTGAAGTTGGTTCTAAGCTGAGTCCTTCCACTTAGGGCCTCTTTCACACCCTTATTTTAGTCATGGATACTTTTGTAGGTGTGTTATTCTCATGGACTGTGAAAGAGGAGGTGCAAAGCCTTGCATGGGAGCACCTGGCAGGTGTCTGGGCTCCATCATGTATTTGCCAACTGTGGGCCACTGTAATTTCAGGAGAAATTATTTTTAAAGTTTAAAACTTGCTCTCTTTTCTTCATATGTAAATTGTTTAAGTGCAAATCACATTATTACTGTTATTAACAGTGCAGCATTAACCCTCGAGGATGGGTGAAGCTTCTTCCCACACAAACTGTGTTAAATCCATGGAGAAATAACTTGGAATGCCACAGGCTATGCACCCAAAGGTTATATTCTCCAAATCCTGGTATTTAATAATCAGTTGGTGTTCCTTGCCTCCCACATGTTGCTTGGAGAATGTTCTCATGAATTCAGTCTGAAGCAAACCCAGTGTTTTGAGCTATTGAGGCTTTAAAAACCAGACTGGATTTGGGGCAGTAGAAGGCTGGTGGGTGTCATCAGGCTCCCACTGCTGTAGTGTCGTGTGGGGTTCTCGGTGTTCAGGGGGTTTTTTTGCCCAAAATTCACAGTATTTCTCTGGCAGACCTTTGTAAAGAACACATCTTGCCAGCTGGGATAATTTGCATGGCAGTTTTTCCCATTTCCCTGCTCCTGCTGTTTATGCAGGGATGTAATTTCAGCTGTAATTTGACACAGGCTTGTTTTTCTGTCACTGTGAAGATTTTGGGTTGGGGAGGCTTGCTCTCCATCTCCACTTGATGAACAGCACAATATTCAGATGCTGTGCGGACCCTGCATTTCAATTTGGCTCATCATTGGGAGAAATATGGAAAATGCTCAGTGCTGTGTAATCAAATAATTCAAACCCTCCCAAGCCGAGGAGGTGAGGGGTGGGAGTGCTGAGTTTAAAAAGCAAACCCTGAATTCTGCACCATCTTTGGCAGGTTCTAAAGTAGTTTTAGGAAAAGACTGAGGAAATGCAGGTGGCCTGACTAGAGGAGGGAACCTGGAGAATTTGGAGAACCAAGATAAATGCAAAGCCATTGGTTTGGGGTGTGTGGAGGAGTTGGAATGCCACGAGTTGGACTGGTCTCAGGAGGGATTCATGCAGAGAGTCTGGGAGTTGTTGTCCTGGTTCCTTCCTGCTGTGTTTGGTTGGCAGAGCATGGAAAACTGAGAGTCCTTGACTTGGGGTAATCAGGACCCAGCAGCAGCCACAGCATCAGCGCCTTACCGAGGGCATTCTCATCCTAAATCCCACCCCACAGCACTGCACCAGCTCCTGGGAGGAAAAATAACTCAGTCCCAGCCAAAGCCAGGGCTTCTGGGAGAGCACAAATTTGCTTTGCTTTCGTTGGTCTTCAGAGGGGTGGAACAGGATCAGACATGGAGGAGAGACAAGGAAAATTCATGGGAGCATGTTGGACTGGGATACCTGGATGTGTCCATAATCAAAGGAATGCAGAAGATGAGAGGGAGGAGTTGAATAGCATTTTTTTTGGTCTAAGAAAAACACTTCCAAAAGTCACATTTTTCAGAGCCTCCCCATTTTTCTTTAGTGATTCCCACACCATTCCCTGTGGGCAGCTGGGGTTTGTGCCCCCAGCACTTGGAATTTTGATGACATCAGTGGCATTACTTGTTTAGATTTTCTCCTTGTTGTTGGCATTCTGAAGTTTCTTCATCATTTCATGTGCTCTACAGAATATTATTGTTATGCAGATGAGAAAATGCCTAAGTTTTATTCAAGGGTTTTTCACACATTTGAGGTTTGTATTTAAAAAAAACAGGTGGGTTTGGATTTTTTGAGTGTGATTTTCTTAGTGCAGCCTCTTCCAATTAAGAACTTCTTGATAAGAAACAGATTAATAGAAGAGCTCTCATGATATGAGAATGAAATGATTTGTTTGTTTTAGGCTTGTAATTATTCTCGGCAATGGTTTTAGAGTTGTTACTGATTTGTAAGCTTTAATAATCATGATGTGCCATCACACCTTGCAGCATTCCATGGATAAATCCATCTCGGCTTCCAGCTTGGAGTATCAGCACATTGAACGTTCTTGTATTTTCCAGGGTTTAATTAAAACTTTTAATTACCACGATTTCAAATTGCCCGTTCTGGCGGCCTGCGGATGGATGGAATGGGGATCAAATGGTTGTCTTGGGAAAATGCTGGAATTTACAGTGGAATTTGTGGAACCAGGCACAGCTCAGGTGCTTTTGGGGCCTTTGAAAGCCCGTGTGCACCCTCCTTCTCCATCGGTTACAGGCATTTCGTCAAATTGCTTTCTCTGGCACGTGGGCAATGAGGTTTCCGTGTCCCTGACAAATAAAATGAGTATTTTTCCCATGGAATTAGTGAGGAGAGGCAGCTGGAATGACTCCCTGTCTACAGCGCGTTCATTCGGAGCAGAACAAATGGTGTGAGATCCCCGCTGTCTGCTCAGCTTCCAATTTCACTACTTGATGACTTAAAGGGGAAAAAAATTATCATGGAATGTAATTTTGCTCTATTTGAGGTGTGGAAGGAATTTTAAGTTCTTCTATAACCCGCTTTGGGTTAGTAAATACGTAGCTGAATATTCAGCTTCAAACAGACAAGAATAATATATTTTGTCATATAACATAAAATAATAACAATATTATAACATAATTCTGTGATGTAACATGTCAAATCACATAATTCAGCTGGAAGGCTGCAGGGGCTAAGGGTGGAACTGAAATCCTGGAGAGCATTTCAAAACCATCAAGAAAAGGTGCCCCTTACTGAAGGGCAGAAATATATTTAACTGTGGTCTCAAGAATGGAAACACCAAAATCATCCAGACTTTAAAGTCATTTTGATTTTTTTAAATTAAAATGCTTATGACACTCAAATGTCCACAGAAATTAATGCTATTACAAAACCTCAGCAGCTTTAAAATTAATTATTCCTTGCCAGCAGCAAAGGCTTAGAGTCACCCGTGATTTGGTAAAAGAGACACTTGAGAAGAAAATTGTCCTCTTTTTTTGGCTTTTCCACTTATTGTGGCTTCAGTCCAAGCCACGTTTTTACATTATGGTCCAAAGTCCTTCAATTCTCACCCTCAGCCTGCTGAAAGCAGTGGGGTTGTTCATTAGGCAATGCTGTCAGAAGATTACAAAAAGTAAAGTTAGGAGCGGCCACTCAAATTCTGGATTTTTTAACAATTTCCTGTGAGGTTGAAGCAGAGCTTCTGGATATTGGGGTTTTATTCTTTTTTTTTTTTTTTTTTGCTGATGGCTGAGGCAGGTGGAGGATGTGGAACTGGCAAAGGGATGAATTTTAATGTTGTCCTGCAAAGACTCTTCCAGGTTTTATCAGTGGGAAATTCCACAGTTATGTTACCAATATCTAGTTCCTTTTTTTTCTGGGAGGACTCTGTGATTCAGCTGATGAAATATTTTTCTCTGCATTTGATCTCATTGCTTGTTTTGTTCAGTATGAGGGAAAAGGTCTGCACAAGGGTCATGGAACTCCATCATTTAATTTAGGGAGGGATGGGATCAGAGGACCTGGTTTGCAGAGGATAAATATGAAAAAATCCTGTATATTATATACTGGATATAAAATACTGGCTTTAAAATACTAGATCTATTATAGGGATAGTTTTTCACTTTTAAGTAGTGAGAACATGATGTTTGCTAGCAATAAAGGATTCATTGGAAAGTAAGAGGGTACCAACAGCTGGATCATAAAACAGTTTCCCCCAATGTGGCATAAGAAGAAATTACACTTCTCATGGATGGCAGAGAAATCCTGCTGCACACAAATGGGATCAGTTAAAGGGGGATGCATGAAAGGAATCGAATTAGGATGGAAATTTGCTTTGCTGAACATCTAATTGCTACATTAAAAATAAAGCGTTCATCTGAGCGTGTTCTGACTCTGGATACAGCCAGAGCCAAGAAGGGGAAACCTTGGAATTCCTCCTCTGGGCTGATACTGCCTCGGTTTGTCAGGGAGCCCCAGTGTGGTTGGGTTGGAAGGGACCTTGAATCCCATCCAGTGCCACCCCTGCCATGGCAGGGACACCTCCCACTGTCCCAGGCTGCTCCAAGCCCCAATGTCCAACCTGGCCTTGGGCACTGCCAGGGATCCAGGGGCAGCCACAGCTTCTCTGGGCACCCTGTGCCAGGGCCTGCCCACCCTCCCAGGGAACAATTCCTGCCCAATATCCCATCCATCCCTGCCCTCTGGCAGTGGGAAGCCATTCCCTGCGTCCTGTCCCTCCAGCCCTTGGAAATTGTCCCTCTCCATGTTTCTTGTACCCTTAGGTGCTGGAAGGTCACAGTTAGGTCACCCTAAAGTTTCTCCTCTCCAGGCTGAAGAATCCCAATTTTCACAGCCTTTCCTCATAGCACAAGTGCTCCATCCCTCCACAGGCTTTACTCTTGAACTTAAAGAAAAATTTCAAATTTTCTCAAATAATTTTCTTGTTAAAATTGCTTTTATTTATCCCTTTATCCACTGGGACTTGCCATTTCCTTTCCTGGATGGCTTCCTACTTATATTACTTAACTATAAAATAAATGGAATTTTATTTAGAAAATTTCAGGCATATTAACAATGAAAGCAACCACAAATCTTGTAATGGAATCCCCATCCCTGGAGGTGTCCCAGGAAGGCCTGGACATGGCACTCAGTGCTCTGGGTTGGGGACAAAGTGGGCATTGGGCACAGCTGGGACTCCATGGGCTGGGAGGGCTTTTCCAGCCTAAATGATCCTGTAATTATCTAATGAATGGGCAGAAAGACTGGGAAAGTCTATCTAAGCGCTTCTTGTAGACCTTTTTTGTCATATGCCAGAGATTGAGGCAAGTTTCTCTTCTAGGGATGAAGTGCAAGGACCTCTACAAACACATTTGTATTTTGAGGATGTTGTTGGCAGCAGCAAGAACTTCCAAACTGCCTCATTACATGGTGCCCACCAGACTTAATGGGAAAAGTTGTTTCTCCCCTTGATTAGCAGGGAAAAAACACTAAATTTTAGCATTCTCCTAAGGGAAGATCTAAAAATAAACACTCAGATTGGATACCCAGCAAAATTGTGACATTCCTGAATTCATACAGGTATCAGGGATCATTCTGGGATTCTGAACCCTCAAGAAAAGTCTTCCTGAAGCAGTGCAGTAGAGCTGTGATCTGCCTGGGTGCCTCCCTCTGCCCCTCTGGCGTGGGGGTGGGTGCCCACCACACCTCTGATGCCAAGTGCTTGATATGGCTTCCCCGCTCGTCAGGCAAACGTGGCAAATGGAAAAGGAGCACAAAAACTGCCTGGAAACAAACCCACTTCCTTTGTACAATTTGCTCTGCAGAGCACAAGCAAAGAAGCAGAAAAACACAGTAATTAGAATCCTTGTCTTGTAATGGATATTACAATTATGAAGGGATAATTTCCCTGATTTTTCTCTTCCTCACCAGCCTGGAATTCTGCATGAGCAGACACAAGGGCTTTGTCTTCCTGTGGATCCCCTCCTGACTCAGTGTTTCAGGCTGGATTCTGTCCTGGCCTGCTCAGAGGTGAGGACAGCACACCCTGTGCCACAGGGCACCTCTGGGAGGGGCAGGGATGGAGACCTGTGTTGGGGAAGATGAAATATGAAAGCCTTATAAATACAATTGCCTGGCAAAAGATGCTGAGAATATGGAAACTATAGGCGAGATTGAGATGAAAACAAGCTTTGAGTTAACAAACTCCAGTTACTGAACAACTGGAAAACAATGGCATGGCCGACTGAAGTAATCCCCCCTTTGATTAAACAATGCCTTCTGCTTGCAGACAGGTCCAAGGGTCAGAGCAGACCCTGCCAACTTATCAGAGGGTCCAGAAAGTAGATTTTAGAGTTTAAAATATAACATCATATGGTAATGCAATGACTCTTATAGGCTGTAGGTAAATGTTATAGGATTTGTGGCTTATACCAGATTGGTTAATGAGAATTAGAATATTCAGCACAGAAGATGATTTATTTGATTGTAAACAGGAACCACGGTCACTTTTTGTATCTTTTTGCCCCTTTTCCATCCTTTTCTGCCTCTTCTCCCGCTTTCTTGCTTGCTCTCTTACTTCTCTGACCTGCTTCGAGCTGTGTCTGGCAGCTCCCAGCAGGTCCCCTAAACCCACGCCCTTCCACAATAAACCTCATGCTCTAAGACCTGACTTCAGAGATCTCTCGTCTCCATCCGTCCCGACCGTCCGGAACCGAACTGCACAGCACCCCCACAGACCTGAGTGGGGAAAACTGGATCCTCTGCTTGGTGGGGATGCAGAAGCTCCACATCCCCCAGCACATCCATCTTCCTGCTGTCAGGGCCTCCAGGCACACTCCAGCAGTGGCTCCTGCTCTCTGTGGTGTCCTCTGGGTGACGCTCTGCTGTCTCTCTGATTTTCAGACTCTCTGCAGATGTGGCAAGATGCTCGTTCAGCCGCCAGCAGCACCATGAGTGGCTTTCAGTTCATTTGGGTTGGCAAGAGACAGTTCTTTGGTCTCCTGAACCCCTGGAAATGACAGCAAAAGGAGATTGGGAGGTGAATGTGTCTGGAGAGGATCTTGTGCAGCAGGACAGGATTTTTGTGCAGGCTCTTGATCTTTTCCTGCCTTCTTCCCAGGAATTTCCGGGGGTGGGAGTTTTGCCTGCTGTGCAAGAATTGCTGTGTTTGTTCCTTTGGGATGGCTGGGTTTGTGCATTCTGTGGATAGGTGGCACTGCTGGGAGGCTGCCTTTGCTTATGTTTAACCAAGTGAACTCTGTATTTTTTGGCCAACTGATATGCAGAATCACAGAACCTTTAAGGTTGGAAAAGACCTCTAAGGTCACAAAACCCAAACATAAACCCAGCATCACCCTGTTCACCCCTAAACCACATCCCCATGTGCCACATCCACCTGCCTTTTGAACACTGCCAGGAATGGGGACTCCACCACTGCCCTGGGCAGCCCCTGCCAAAGCCTGAGCACCCTTTCCATGGAGAAATTGCTGCTGGTGTCCAACCTGAGCCTCCCCTGGCCCAGCCTGAGGCCGTTTCCCCTTGTCCTGTCCCTGTGCCCTGGGAGCAGAGCCCGACCCCCCCGGCTGCCCCCTCCTGTCAGGGAGTTGTGCAGAGCCACAAGGGCCCCCTGAGCCTCCTTTTCTCCAGGCGGAGCCCCTTTCCCAGCTCCCTCAGCCGCTCCTGGTGCTGCTGGCCAGGTTCACATGAAGATAATCACACAGATTGACATTGTACAGTACTGGTTTAGCTCTTGCTCTCCGATTCTCTACTTCACCTTTCTGCACTGCAGCACATTCTTTAGTCAGGACACCTGGACAGGGACTATCCTCCCCTCTCGGCTTGCAGATGTGAATCCATGAGCAACTGATGGGAGAGGAGTTTGGGTTGTTTTACTTTCAGTGATTTATTTAGAATCACTCTAATTAATTATGCAGTGTTACAACCTTTATGTGTTCAGTTCTCCTTGTCTTAAATTGCATTAAAACCCTTGATGGCAGCATTTGGTTGCAGAAACATCTCCCCCAAATCCATATCCCACTGGTGTGGCCAGGACCTCCCTGCTCCCTTTGGATTTGCTGCCTGTGTGAAGATCAATGCCCCAAAGTTGCCAGCAGCTCTGGATGAGCAATGCCTGACTACTGCGTTGTGCTCTGAAGGTGTCCCCAGCCTGAGGAGGGGTCACAGAGCCCCACAGAAACCCTCGTGTTCTGAAGAGCTCTGCTTTGTGTGATCCCTGTTCAAACAGGCTCCTGGCCTCTCACCAGCAGGATATTCACTCTCCTGGGATAAAGTGGTGGAGATTTGTCTGAGCCAGGAGAGAATGGACCAAATGACAGCGAGGGATTAAATGGTTCTGTTGGTGCCAAGGCTATTCTTTGTGGACAACACCAGAATCAATCGATCCTGAAGCACGGAATGATGATTTTTTTTTTTTTTTCAGGGCTGTGATTGAAATGCCTCCAGCTCTGTTCCTTCCCATAAAATACAGTAGGAAAAGCCTTAATGAGCAGTGTGACACGAAGCAGCTGTGATTGTGAACCCCAAAATGCCATCAGATTTCGGTTTATCAGTGAATTAGGAATCAGATCTGGTGATGTTAAATACCATTCAGGGATTGTTTAGCCCCCCGGGGGGCTGAGGAGCATTAGGAGAAAAAAATGTGATGCTGGATGTGCTGCAGTTTTGTTAGTTATGTGAAATTTAAGAGATTAAGCACAGAAAAGACTTTGTCACAGCAGGAAGTGCTCCCAAGGGGTGGGATAACAGATAATCCCCTGGTACCAAAGCTGTGCATCCCAGCTACAACAGCAATCAAAGCAAAGCCAGGAGAGCCTGCAGAAACCTGCCTGAAAGGCTCTCGGGGTGCTACAGAGGCACTTTCAAAGTTGATGGAACAAGATCAATTCCCTCTTTTTCTAAGCACTGCGTGTTGGGTGTCAGGGCTCCTCTGATGCTGCCGGGAGCTCTGTCCCAGGCAGGAATCTCTGAGATGTCACCTTCTGTAGTAGCTGTGTTTAAACCCTAATGGATAAATAAAACCCCTCTTTGAATGGGATCGCTGTGTTTGAGGGATGTGAGGTTTTTTAATTATTATTTTGTTTTTTGCCAGTAGCAGAAGGATTTTATTTTTAGCCAGGTGGCAGCCCCGGTGGATATTTTGCAGACACAAGTATCTGCTGACCTGCTGGAAATGGGGAGAGGAGGGAAAGCACAAGGGAATTACACTCAGGAGTTGCAAAAGAGGGTGCATGTCTGAACTGCCTTTGGGCCAATGACAGCAATCAGAGCAGAAATGTCTGTGAGGGGTTCGAGTTTTAGCCTTTCCCCTGGGGCTCCCTGAGAGAGCCCTGGCCTGGGGCTGCAGCTCCATGCAAGCTGCCACTCACTGCAGCCTGGCACTGCTGGACATGAGGCTGGGGCAGGATTTCCCACTGGATCCCTTCCCTTAGGTCAGGGAAGGAAGCTCCAGGCCAGGGGCTGTGGCAGCAGCGATGTCTTTAGAGCTGGCAGAGCCATTTCCACACTTACAGGGGCATTTCCCAGCCTCTTCCCCCTTTTCCTTTGGTGTAAGGATGCCTTAAGGCTGTTTGGATCTGGTTTTCTGGGATTTCTCCTTGAAATGAAGCCCTGCTTTGTCTGCCTTGCCAGAGTCTCCTGTCGTGTGCGTCGGGTGTGTGGGTGGCTGTGCTCCTGTGATAGCTCTCAGTACTCCAGCACAACGATGCAATTTCAGAAAGGAAAGATTAGGGGAAGATTTTCTCTTGCCTTTCAGTTGTGAGGGCTCCTCCTGACAGCCAGGAGCCCTTCCAGACATTACCCTGTTATCTTCCTTGAGCTGTGACTTTTTATTTTTCCGCTGATATGCAGCCGTGATGTGATGAAATGCAGAACCATCATCAGGCTTTTACAGAGACAGATTTTTGAAGCTCAAAACACTTGCAAGCTCATTTTTAAGATTTGCCTTCACCAGTGAATTGTCACAGCAAAAAAATGACTCATTTAGGACTAAATAAGGGACAGGCGAGGTGCAGTTCTATGGGAGTGCTGCTGTACATCCCAAATTTAAATAGCTGGTGGTGATGATGGCAAGTCCTAAAATGTTCCTAAATTATTGCCATGATGGAGATGAGTGATCCAGCACTGGGTGGCCACATGTGAGGGTAGTGTCAGGTTATTCTTTGGAAACCACCTACGGTGTGGTGCCTTCCTCCCCAGCCTCTGCTGAGCTCTTCATATGTTGTGTATTTTCTCCTCACTCCCTTCTTGGATCTCCTTGCTTCTCTTTTCCTTTCTTGGCCTTTAAAGCCCTGCTACCTCCCTGGAGTCTTGGTTTAGGACTTTTGAGGCCATGCTGAGAAAGGTCTGGAAGCATCTTGCACCTGGTTCACTGAGCTGTGTGATTTGGGCACAGCACAGGATGGAGAGTTCTGGGGGGGCTCATCAAACCAAACCTTTATAAATGCTGAATGTAAAGGGAATATTAGAAGAGTAACAGAACAAAAAAATCTCTTAATGCCTGGGCTATTCTCTTTTTAACCTTTAAATGCTGCATAGCCACCAGGAAAGCACTGAAACATTTAATAACTACCAAGTGAGGACAACAATGCAGACATAGAATCGTGGGATCCCAGACTGGTTTGGTTTGGGAGGGACCTTAAAGCTCATCCCATTCCATGGGCAGGGACACCTTCCACTCTCCCAGGTTTCTCCAAGCCTCATCCAGCCAGGCCTTGGATGCTCCCAGGAATGTGGAGATGTTCTGACATGGTTCTGTACAATGGGTATGGACTGGAGGACAGCAGTGCTGGCCTTGGCTGAGCATTACCTGCTGTAGTAATGAAGTTCCCTGGGAGAGGAAAGATGTGCTTGTAGCAGCCCCACTATTCAACCATCAGGTAAAACATCACTCCAGTTTGTGGGAACTCTGGGAATGAGCAGTTCAAGGGTTTGCTTTGCTGCTGAGGGTTTGCAATTGTGGGGCTGTGCTTGGAGCCCCCGAAGGTGTCTGTGAGGCCACAGCTGAACTCCCAGATCCACGAGTGTGTGTCT
>VZTJ01005654.1:0-11781 GCA_013397795.1 Orthonyx spaldingii | reverse complement strand
TGAGGCAGCGACAGAAAACAGCGGGACTGGGCAGCGGCAGCCAGGATCTGCAAGAAGCTGTCGCACGCCAGGAGACACTCCCTGCGGGAAGGGGGATTGGCGGTTGGAATCCCCTTCCCAGTGAGGTCGGGTGTTGGAAAGGTCCCGGTTCAACAGCTGCTCTTGCGAGCAGACGCTTACCCACAGTAAGAAGAACCAGTGCAGGACAGAACTCCGCGGTGGTAGCAAATTCTCCCCACAGCAGCAGCAACCTGACCATTCCTTTCTGGTCCCAGGAGTGAGAGAGAGCAAGGAGCTGAACACGGCCCCTCATCCCCCAGCAAAAATCTCTCATCTCTGCCCTTCCCAAGAGGAAGATCCCGCCCCCACCGCCCCCACCGCTCCGACACTGCACCCTTCCCCCTCTTCCTTGGCTACATCTTTTGTCTCTCTGAAGTATCCATCGTTCCCATCTCTTAGGCAACTGATGGGAGAAAATTCCCTGGGAGACAAGAAAGAAAGAAAAAAGAAAAATTCTAACCTCCAGCGCCAGAGTCAGTAAGAATGTGACAGAAGGAGAACTTTGGGACAGTATCCACATCTCTGCATTACCTGACCCCTTTGCAGCTCAGTCCCTGAACTCACACATATCAAAGCCTGAGCCTTGCCTTTGCAGAAATCCTCAGGGTTTCCTCCTTGTGGTGCCCCACAGTGTTCTAGGGCCAGAATTCCTCCCCCTCAGGCCCTTGGCTGTTTCTGGGCATAGCACAGCAACCTGACCTGGTGTTTGTTGAGTACTTTACTGCCAAAGGAGCACAGGGAAGGTTGCTGCCAGTTGCAGTTCAGATGGGTCTGGATGGGATGTGGCCGATGCTGCTCCTTTCTCCCTGCTCTGAGGCCGGGCTGGGTGTCAGAGCTCTGCCTGTGACCATCACTGCAGCTGCTGCATCCCTGGGTGCTAGGCTTGTGTTTGGGAAGAAGGGTGGACATACATTAAAAGCAAGCTCAAAGCAAACCTCAAAACTTCTATGAGTTTTAATTTGCTAGGAGTAATTAAAATACATGGAATGTGGTTTTAAAAAATCCCTTTTGTTTTTTTAAATTGGATTTGATCGTAATATTCTTTTCAATTTCAGCTTTATAGTTGAGATGGTAAACCAGACTGTGGTTCACTTTCTGTTCACATAAACCTTTAGACATGTTTTGATAAGATGATAAATGTATTCTTTTCTTGGTTTTAATTTAAACAGTCTCAAACTCCATGAGAATGGGCCATATTAAATAGCTTTTTGTACCCCTGAATCCTTCTGCTGTTTTCTACAGCATTAAAAGTACAATGTAATAATCATATTCCTGCATCTGCTGGGTATATTCTGACCTGCCTGTTCTGTTTCCCCCAAATACTAAAAAGTTCCAGACAAAATTAGATCTATTGAGGTAAACTGAACTTCTTTTTCTGATCTCTCCTGCTGCCTTCTGGTCAAAGTGTTTATTGTTCTCACAACATTTTCAATTTCATGAAACAAAGCAAAGAGCTCAAACAGCAGGAAAAAAAAAAAAACCAAACAAACCAAAAAACCAACCAACCAAAGAAACCACCCAAACCCCACAAGACGTGTTGTGTCTGCACATGCCACAAATTAAACTTCTTTGCTCTTCATTTGCATTCTGGTCTTGCCAGCAGGTGCAGCTGGAAACTCTTGCTAAGTGATACAGAGGCTTCAGAAAGTCCAGGGCCAGGAAACTGAAAGAGCTGAAAAACTGAAGTGAGATTCAAAGAATCTTCATTTGAAGGTACAAGCTAAAGCAGGGTTACAGCTGGAAGTGATTTGTAACAGAAGAAATGAGATAGAATATGGGAAACACTTTCAGCACTGATTTCAAAATTCCTCAGGATTTCTAAAGGAGTTTTAAACTCTAAATTATTCAGGAAGCTGGTGGTCAAAATTTCCTGGACTTGAGGAAGGATGTCTTGATGGGATTAAGGGATTTTGTGCCCTGAAAAACTGTTATTCCTAAGTCAGGTCTTCCAAAGGTGTGGATGTCTGGCTAAGCAAGCAGCAAGTCTGAACCAGCAAGGAATGCAACCCGAGGTCTCTGGCTTCAGGCAATGAAGAGGCTGATAAGAAAATGAGTGAATGCAAGTGCCAGAGTGCCTGGTGCCCCAGGATAAGGATATTGTGAGGAAATTGTTTCCTGCAGGAAGGCTGGAGCTGAGGTGCCCTCAGGAGCTGCAGTCCTTGGAACCATGAGTTGTCTGCAGACAGGTTTCTCACTGTGGTTTCTCACATCAGGTTCTGCCTCTGGAGCTGGCTTTCTGCCAACAGGTGACTCTGTTTGCATGGCACCAATGTGGATGTAATACTTTGATTTAATCCAGCTGGGAATTCAGGGGGCTGTGCTTTGGAGTCTCCTTTAGGCCCCACGGCACCGAGGGTGTGTTTTGAACAGCTGTAAGGGGTCTAATGGGACAGGCAACAAGGGAGGGTGGGTCTGAAAGGACCAGCCTTAGACGTGGCCACCTGCTGTGGGACTCTGGGAAAATGAGTTATCCTGTGGTGGATGATTCACTCTGTGAAATAGGAGAGAAATGAAATTCCTTAAATTTTGTTCTGTACCAAAATGGTGCAGGGGCTTGGAAGAGGATGAAATGACTTAAATACATGGAATTGGCCTGTTCTTGTTTTTAAATTAATTTGAATTAATAAAAAATTGTCTATCTATTTTATAGAAATATATAAAGTTTAGCAATCACATATGTTATATTAGCATCAGTGGGAGAGTTTCCATTTGTTGAATGAGTTTGTGTATTTGGAAATCTGGGTGAGATATTTAAAACTGTTCAGTGATGTGATCTGCTGCTTTTCAGCAGTTGTTCCTCCCTCACCTCAGCCAGCTTTTAGTTGAAAATATTGGTAGGGATTGCACATACAGTAGAGCTTGGAAAGCTAATGAATTTGTATGGAAATTATTTCTGTATGGGCAGGCACAAAGGTTTCCCATCACTTAATTTGTAATTTAAACAATAATCATTCCTCCCTCCCCTACTTTACTTCCTTCCTTCCTCTCTATGCTGTACAGTAATTTTGGGAATGGCACTCGGGAAAATTCTGAATTCCAGTTGTGCTGTGGCTGACCTACAGAGAAAAACTCACCTGGACATGGTAAGAAGGGATTATTTGTGGTGTTACACTGTGGGAGTTACTACTGGGCAGGAACCACAAACGCTTCAATTTAGTCAAGATAACCCTGAGTAAAGACAAAATCCTGGCTGTGCTTGCCAGCCAAGAAGAAAATATCGTCAGCTGCTGGTTCTAATTTTTTCCTTTTTCTTGTCTGCTGCAAGTAAATGTACTTGAGTCTGCTTGACTGGAGTGGAAGTGATGGACTAAGCTATTCTGGAAGAGATGCCCAGATTGTTTTTCATCTGATGCTGAATATCCATTCAGAATGTTTTCCTTCTGTGTAGTGAGTGGGACACACAGAGAGAGATTGCATTCCCGGGAAAAGTAAAAGTTTTGAGTAAATTTTCTTTTTGCTGTCAGGAAGATCTACACATATTTAGTGATTTTAGAAACCAGTACAGAATTATTGATTTCAGTTAGCAGAGTTACCATACCTAGAAAGGTGTGTCTGGTTTTAGAGGTGCTGATTATTTTAGTGGATCTTTCATGGCTTTGAGTATTTAACCCCTGTGTATCACTATCAAATCGCTTGAAAATGAACATTATCGATACTTCTATGTGATAAGGAATAGTTTAAAATGATAATGTGCCATGGAAACATCTTAAATTTCAGGAGGTGGTGTTTTTGTAAAGGGCTGAGCTGCTGTGGGCATGCTCATTGAGACGGTCCAGTTCCTGTCTGGATTTCAGCTGAAAGTGCCTGCAGGTGAGCTGGGGAAATGTGGGGATGATATTTCCAAGGGCCTTACTCCCATTTACAATTCCAAAATGTGAAAAAAGTGTCAGAAGCACAAATCGCTTCCCTGCCAGCTACAGCAGCCAGTCTGGGGGAGTAAAAGGAAGATAATCAGTAAAATTCTGCTTACAGTAGTTGCTTTCAAAGCTTTAGTCTAATATAGCAACGAGGCATCTCTCCAGGGATGCCATTCAGAACAAAAATTGCAGCTGGGTAAGAAAGACTGGAAAAAACACTACAAATGGATGGATATGAGCTAATTTTGTCATATTATTCCCTGTGCATTTAAATGAACTTAATACACAGAGATGACCAATTTAATTTAATTTTATTACTTTATTTTTTATTTAACTTTACTTTTTTTTATTAATTTTTAAATGTCTTTTTCTGTCTATTATTTACATTTTATTTTGATTCAAGTGCATTTAACTTTTGAATGCAAATAGCAACTGAGATCCTTGCTATGAAATCATACATTTTCCGTTTGATGTCATTCTGCAAGTTCAGGCCTGTTTCTGACTGGACAAACTGGTTGTGGTTGCCAGTCCAGTGTTACATGAGAAAGGGTTGGGAAGCCACTGCCTGCTCAGAGACAGAGACACCATGTAGAGTGGTTTGTCCTGTGTGGAAGGGTTTGAAGTTACCTTTGAGAAAGGAAAACTGGGATTCAAATCCCGTGATGCTTCTTTTTCTGTACATCAGCAATTTGAAAAAAAAAAATCTAGAACCAATGCCTGAGATGAAGAATTAATTACATGCATCAGTCTGTTTTGCTTTGCTTTTTTTTTAGAATTCAATTTTTTTACGAACCTTTCCATGGTACTGAAAATACCAGCTTACTTTTTGTCAAGGCGTTATGTCTCACAGTAAAACCCACTCAGCACAAGAACTTCTGAGCTTGTTTTACCCTGTTTTGGGTTTTTGTTTTGGTTTTTGGGGGTTTTTTTTCATAGAAGTCAGGTTATTTCTCCTTAAATATGAGGAATACACAGACCAAGTCCAAATGGGGAAAACATTTCCATACAATCTCTTGGTTTACAGCTAAACTAGACAGACAGGAGCAAATCTAATTCTTGTCCTGAGTAAATCATCAGCAGTAATCCAGTGTCCCTGAAGCCAATGTGACCAATTTATTTATTTTAGCATAGGTTAGTGCTAAAATATCTTTCAGCAGCACTAGAGCAGCCCCTACAGCCCTGTCGGGTGAAAAACATCTACTTTTGTAGTTTTGTAGTGAAAGTCTAATGCAGGATTCTGAGAAAGCAGGTGGTTGGAGCAGAAGCATGTGGTCGTCTCAAACAGCTGCTCTGCATGGAGATCTTGGAATTAATACTCAAAAGTGCCTTAAAGAACAGGACATTTTACACAGGATGAACCAAGTGCTTCTCCATGTTTTAGTTGTGAGAACTCAGCAAGTTTCAAGTTCAGGTTTTCGTAAAGTTTCTTAGGTTTTTGTGACTTTTCCTACAGTCGTGATATACCAGTTTTGAGAAAATAATATTTGGTCAAGGAAGAGCTTAATAATAAATTCAAGGAATTCTGAGTAACAGTAAAGAGTGCCTATGAAGCAACAGTAAAAAGTTCCTGGAATTGAGTGGCTTCCACAGGTTTCTTAAGCAGAGTTCAGAGTGGCATTTTGAGGTGGTCTTGTGATAACTTCCATAGCAGTGGAAATGTTGGAAATGGCAGTGCACTCAGCTTTGGGACAAGGACTCCTCTGAAGATAAATCCAAATGAGTATAATGGAAGAAGAATAAAGAAAAAAATCATGTGAAGGAAAAAGAATTGACTGAGTATATTCCACTCTTCTTGTTTGCTTGTAAGTTATCAGAGTTACTGATCTGGAGCTGGTCTTGTGCAGGCCAGAAAGAGAAAATACTGAATTTGGGGGCTGCAGTGCCAGTTTCTAGAGATCTCTGTGCATCTACTGGAATGAAAATAGAAGCAGAAAGTGGGACTGAGTTGCTCTGTAGATTGTCTGTCTATAATTTTAGTTATACAAGAAGATTATAGGAGGGGTTGTGGTTTGTTGTTGTTTTTTGGTTTGGTTTGGTTTTGGGGTTTAGCTGTTGTTTCATTGTTTGGGTTTGAGGTTTTTTTCCCCCAAAACTAAATGTGAGAACAAAGGCAAATTCATATCTTAGAGAGGAATAAATCTTTTAAGGTTTCATCATCATTTTGGTTCTGTTCAGGGGATGGGGAACACTTGGATGGGGAGTTTAGACAGTTTTGATGTGAGATGCCTGATGTTGCAGGCTGGTGTAAGCTGGGGTAAGATAAGCATTAATTGAGGTGGATGGACAAAGTGCTGTAGGAGAACTTCACTCCTGTCTTGCTTTTTCTGGTTCATCTTCATGCTCACAGTTAATTAATTATTCTGATTTCTACAGTTGCTGCTATCACAGGAGGATGGACCACAACCTCCTCTGTGATAGATGTGAGCTGGGCTGGTGAGATAGGATCCCACAGCTCTGGGATTCACTGTACAGAATTGTGAGAATTGTTTTAAGCATTTTAGTCATAGAATGGTTTGGGTTGGAAGGGACCTTAAAAATCACCTCATTCCAACCCCCTTCTCTAAACCAGGTCACCTTCTCTAGACCAGGTTGCTCAGTTTTGACCTAGGAAGCTTGAGAAGAAACACCCTGAGAGATCTGTGAACACACATCAAAGTTAAAAATCTCCTTTTACTCAAAAGCTGCTGCCAGCAGTTTTGGTAAAGCCCTTTGTCACTGTGGAACTCCGGAGCTAGCGACAGAAAGCCAACATTTGGCAAAGGAACAAAACTCTCTGTTTATCCAAGTAAGTGCCAGAAATAAACACATCAAAAACCGAGCTTTATAATCCTGCAATGAGCTTTGGTCCATCCTTGGAAGTGTTCACGGCAAGGCTGGATGGGACCCTGAGCAAACTGGGATAGTGAGTGACATCCCTGCCCATGGCAGAGGGGTTGGAGTGAAATGACCTTTAAGGTCCATTTCACCCCAAACCATGTTATTGTACCTGTGACTCAGGGGTTTCAAGATAATTTTTTCCCTAAATGACAATCTTTCCAACTACCAAGAGTTGGTGGATGTGTCACATTTCAGACACAGAATAAGTGAATAATCGCCTTGAAATGGTCAGACTCATGAGTCCAGTTTACTCTCTTTCATGCAAAATATTCAAGGTGAAATCTGCCAACCCAAGGGGATTTTGCTTCTGTCTTCTTCAGTTCTTTTTGAGGTGTTTCTTTCAGGGTTAATACACCCAAGATGAGAACTGTGCTTGAAAAATGTCCATGTTTTCCTCTTGGTTATAAGGGACACTGGGACTGTAGCAAGTTTAGACAGCTCACATGTGTAGGACATGTTTCTGGTCTCTCAAGACACCTCAATTCCCTGAACATGTAGCTCAGAGTGTCAGTTTCTTTTCAAATTAAGGTTTTTACAAGTTTTACCTGTAGAAATTGAAAAAGCATTTAATAATTACTCCTTTTTAATAAGTAGGGGAGAAAGCCTGTCACGGATCAGAAGTTTCCATGGCCAGAATTTTGTAAAGCTTTGCCAAGGTGTAACTTCAGAGGTGAAAATCAAGAGCTTAAATGTGGATGAGGAATGCACATAAAAGTAAAGCCAGAAGGAATCCTGAAAGGCTTTAGGGAGTGAGTGCCTGTGGTTCTGAGGATTGCATGCAGGTAGATCTGGGCAAAGATATCCAGTACTAGTTCCCTGTGGAGTTCAACTGATGATTTGGGGAACTTTCTTATTCTAGAAAGTTTCCAGAACTGAAGTGGGGAATGCTATGTGAACACTTACATTTCAGTATGCCAAGGAATTTGATGTTTAATTTATATATAAATTAGGCTTTAAAATCACTGGGATAGCAAAGGCTGGGAAGAATTTATGCATGTCCTTACCTGACCCTGATCACTGAAATATATTAATGGAAATTTTCTTGAGTGTCTTTATCTTCCAACAGTTTTTCTTAGGTTTTTTTTGGCAACCAGCAGTTTTAGTGTTCAGAAAATACCAGTATCCATGGATTTTTGTCCCGAGGTAGACTATCAGAGGATCAGTAGGAGTAGGTAAGAACTTGGTGGATTTTTAGGAATACCCAACTTTCATTTATCTCCAGGTGAAATAAATGCAAAGCAGCTTTCATTTCAACTATAGTAGCTCACTGTTTTGGCTGAGACTATTCCTGCCTGTGAGATTGGATGTGGCACATCTCCTTTAACTGAAGGAGAAGCAATCTGCTGCAGCGTGTTTCAGCAATGTTCACAGGGAGCAACTTCTTTTAATTCTAAGCCAGATATGTTTGCCAGCAAGTGAAGTACCAGGAGAAACTGAGTCCATTAAAGCTTTTATTACTGTACACACCATTATTCTAAGTTCTCCCTGCAAATGGTAAGTCACCTTCTCAAATGGAAATAAGCTATTGGGGAAAAAATGTTGGTTTTTTGTTCTAGTGAAGGATTGCCTTGTAATTGTTTTTATGGCTGAAAGCACGCATACACTTAAGATGGAGTGATAATTACTCCTTGGTGAAAAAAATCAGTTTCCAGTTTAAAGGAGAAAGAAAAGGAAGGAATAGATAAAATTAAGTGTAACAGGTTGATGGTGATGTCTCTAGTTAAGCCATGAGTCTCATTCCATAATAAACCATGGATATCATTTACTACTCCCAATTTTGTTTAGTTGGCTTCTCTTCCAGGAAAGGAGGAGTTAAAAAGGCAAATATATTTCTTTGAGTGGTTTTTGCAAAGCACTTCCTGGCTGTGTGACTACAGGAAACACTGGGAAATTAACTTTTGGACAAGGAACAAGAATTATTGTAAAACCAAGTAAGTGAAGAGAGATAATTTAATAATTACATTTCTGTGTTGTTTTTTTCTAAGTATTTAATTTGTTTGAAGGTTTAGGAAGTCTTGCCTCTGTTCTGGTGAGCGTCCATAAGACTGAAAACCTTTTCATTATTGATTTTTTCTTAACCCTTCTCAAATGTACTTTGTTACAAGGGCAGTGGCATGGAATGATTCCGACAAATCTTTTTTGTTCTTTTACAATCGATACGTTGCCACAATAATGGTTGCAGAGAAATGCTGGAATACTAAATACTTTCTTTCTATACCCATGATTCACCTGAAATACCTTAAAGGGGGGAAAAGGTGAAATGGAAAACTTGTTTGCTTTTACAGACCCAAAATATATACTGATGTGGACAGTAAAGAATTAAATACTGCTGTTTATGGTAGGACTTAGTTTAGCAAAATTTTAAGCAACAGAAATAAATGTCTGTGGATAATATCACCAGCACAGCAAGACATTTTGCTTCACAGGTTTGGGAGAGTAGTTATCCCTGTCATTAGCAGAGATTGGGAATCTGTTCCCCTCGTGCTGCAGTGGTTTCTATCATGCACCTTGTCCCCGTGTGTCTGGTGCTGACAGGAACCTCACTGTTGGTGGAGGAACTCGTCTGTTTGTGCTTCCAAGTAAGTCTTCCAGGAAAAGCAGTGTTTCAGCATTGGTTTTCTCTCAAAAATAGCATTTTGGCACATCCCAGACCCAGCGAGAGCCCGTTCCGTGTGACTCCTCAGCAGAGCTGTATCCAGAAATGTTCTGTGCTCTGCTCCTAGAGATCTTCTCCCAGAGCTTCAGCTGGAGTGATGAATTCAGATTCCTCCTAGAGCCTCCCAGCAATATAACCAGACAGGATAACTGCAAGTGGCTGTTAAATTCTGTCCTGCCCTTGCAATTTCAATGAGGTGCTTTTTATAAAGGAGTTTGTGTTCACGTTTCAGCACCAGGTTTTCACACCCAGCCTAATATCTGACAAAGTGCACAGATTTTTCAGGGTCTATGACACAAGTATCTACTAATTTCCTACCCATTTACAGTTTTTGGCAGTGCTGGTTCAAAACTGCTGCATTGTTGGGGAAGTTCAACCATCAGGAAGTAATTGGAAGTCTAATGGACCTCCCTCTGAGGCTTAGGTATTCAAGCTACTTAAAAGTCATCTTTTTCTACCAGATTGAATGACTTCATTGTCTATTGAATATCCGGGATAAAATGGGCACTCCTGAGGCAGATATACCTGAGAAACAGAAATCAGTAAAGTAAAATGAACTTTCTTTTCACTTTGTAGAAAGAAGTCAGAACAAACCTTTGTTCATAGGAAAACCTGCAATTTGCAGTCAAAATTTAAATAAAATACCTGAGGAGAAAAGGAAGAAAATCAGTCCAGACAGCATTTCCTGTAAAATATTTATGTACATCTGACTGTTTGGTTCTGGGTTTTTTCCCATTTTGAACTGTGAAAGGCACAACTTTTTCTTTATAGACAGGTCCTGTGACTCACCAGCGTGCTTGTAGCTGAGAAATTATAAAATTCAAACTTCAGAGATGATTTTTGTAGAGAGCTCTCAGGCAGTGCAACTGTAGGAGGAAGAAAGCAGATATTTGGACAGAGGACACAGATATTTGTGATAACAAGTAAGTGTGGTCTGGTTAAGGAAGCAGCTTTTTTCACCTGTTTACCTTCCTGCTCTGCCAGATATTTTGCAAATGTACTCAGCTCAAATTATTGGTCCATCATGCAAAGCCACAGAGTGTAATTCTTCTTCAGTTGTGACAATCTCAAATACTGCAGGAGTCTTACACTCGGTTTTCCTGCCTGTGTTATGTAGAGGTCAGGCTAAATATCTTAGGAAGTCCTGATTCCTGACTTAGGATCAGAATGATGTTTCTGTCAGATTTTGCCTTGGATTCACAGGTGAGAAACTGTGGTTGTGCTGAATTCTGTGATAAGCATTTCTCTTTCCCAAATGTCAGGAAATACTGGAGGATGGGGGAATGCTGGTAATGAAAAGTGGTCTGTAGAAAATGCCAGGAGGAAACCCAAGGCTCACTGAAGTGAGCAGCACCACAATGTGTAGGTTAATTCAGCTACAGACTTGATTTGATCTGGATTTTATTCAGGGTGCAGTGAGTGATGTGTGCCGTGATTGGGTGCAGAAAGGAGAACCACATGGGGTTGCATTCATGACATCTTCATTACTGCGTTTCTGAAAACGTCATGTAAGCAGGTCATCCACTTAAATATGTGTGGAACCACACAGGACATGCAGGGAAGAGCTGAAATGGGCACATCCATCACAGAAACTCATTAGGAGTATGGCTAATTACCTGGCTGCAAGGCAAGTTGTCTTTCTCTTCTTTGTATTTGAGTGAGCAGATATTGTCTGAATTCTTGTGAGGAACAAGGAATAGAGGCTTGCAGTTAGGGTGGAAGCATTTTCCTGTCCAGGTAGCTTACAGAATGGAAACATTTAATTGAAATGCCAAATATATGCCTAGATTTTCTTTGCCAGGTTCAGTAAGTCTGGGATGGGATTATCTGTGTTCATTCCTGTCCATAAATCGTCACCGAGTAGGAGTTTTCCTGTCTTGTGTGCATTTGCAGAACAGGAAAGGTTTTTGCAAAGGAATTAAATGATGTGTGAATTCAGGAAACAGCATTACAAAGCTGCAGTTTGGCAGAGGAACGAGGCTCAGTGTTAAACCAAGTAAGTGCATGATCTGAACAAGAGTGTTTTGAGAAGCGTTGGAGAATCAGATGCCTGGGATTGGTAACATGTAATTACCCTGGGAGGGGAATCTCCTTCCATACCTACCTCTTTTAGGGCTGAAAAGAGAGTGTGGCTGGAACATTTAGTGGAAACAGAGCAGCAGGAGATCTGGGGGGTTTTTCTAAGGTCTGAGAGTTCATGGAGACTAGCTGTTATGAGAGGAGTCCTTCCAGGAATTACAAACGTTTCTACTCACACGAAGGATGCAAGGACTAAATTCCCAGAGAAATGGAAACCATCTAAATCAGTGTGGAGTGCCAGAGAGACAACAA
>VZTJ01005648.1:0-20318 GCA_013397795.1 Orthonyx spaldingii | reverse complement strand
AAGGGAGAGGCCGTGGGGCATTTTCCGTGGGGTCTCTCGACTTGTTGGAGGACGCTGCCTCCTTTTTATCCTGATTTTCCCGGCTACATCTCCCTGTCCCTTTCCCCACTGGTTGAGGTACTTGGAAGATACAGACTTCCCGATCCGCCTACTGCTTGTCCTCCTTAATGTGCACCCCCTTTTTTTAACCTATGATATTCACGGCTCTCTTAAGTCTTTGTTCTTTTTCTCGAAGTTCAGGAATTTGGCAGGACCTTGGCTGAGCAGCAGTCCGTGTCAATTTGTAACATTTTCTGAAAGTGATGTTTTCTCCTGTTACTTCCTTATCTACAAGTCCCTGGCCCTATCTCCAAGCAGAAACCCACCATTGGTCTGTAAAGACACATTCATTTAATTCCTTTCAGTGGGAAAGCTGGGGAGAGGAGAGAAGAAGGGCGGGTGGGATCCCCACATTGAGCGGGAAGGGGTTGAGGGATTGGGGGGATTATGCGAAAAAGGATAGAAAGGGGGGATAAAGGTAGACTGGAACTCAGAAAATAATATACGGGCTGGCTGGTGATGAGGGAATCCCACATGCAAGGTGGGATAAATTTACATCCCCACTGGGTTCCTTTCCCATTTGTTCTGATTGGTTTCAGACTAAATTTGTGAAAGTGGGTTCGAGTTCCATTTCAATGCTGCCATGCCCAACAAAATTCTTATCTGCCTGTACAGGCTTCTGTAGTAGAATTACTTTGTTGGCAATCCAAAACGGGGATTCCAATGGGAATTCCTCTAAAGGTACCTTTTTACAGCCTTCCTGGGAACACTTAACCCAGCCATGATTAGAGATCTGTGCATGGGTTTGGTTCCATTTCCCTCTGTACTGGGTACAAGTGATCAGTTTACAGCGTGGAGGGATTCAGTCTATTCCAGGAGACAATGTCCATTTGCAGACACTTTTTCCTACATATACACCCACTGTCCTACTTGGGCAATAAATGCCTGTTTTGGGAAAATGAAGTGGCTGTGGACTTCCTTCTTTGTCCCCACATCCTGTCCCAATATGGACCTCACTTAGGGTGCTGACTCAACATTTTGGTTCCACTGGGCCACCCATAGCCAGTCTTCAAATCCTCCTGGCCCTCCTGACCCAGCAATTGCTAAGGTTGAAGGTTTTTGCTACTTCTTCTCCTAAGACTAAGAATCGATTTTCCTACCCTGGCCCAAACTTGGCTGACAGTATAAAAGTAGGATTGTTGATATTAAGAAAAACATACTAATGATGTAATCTAATTACCCAGTCTAATTCTCGCATTGTGTTCTGCACCACCTGTGGCGAGTGCAGGCACAGAAACCACTGAACATCAAACAGTGACAGCAAGGATTGGCCCCAGTGCCTGGAGATGCCAAAGGAGGGTGCCCAGACTGTTTCACAGACTGTTTCAGCAGAGGGTCTGAAACACAGACTGTTTCAGCAGAGGGTCTGTGTGCAGGCACAGGGGCTTCACCCAATATGGATTCCTGGCTGCTGCTCAGTCCCCTTCTGTGCAGGGTCATTCTTCTGTGAGACTTGCCCAAACAGAACTGGTGACTCTGTATATCCCTGTGGAAGGACCATCCATATCAATTGTTGTTTTACCTTTTTGCCTTCTTCCTCTTGCTCCCACTCAAAGGCAAAGTAATGTTTACTGTCCTCTGTGATTGGCACCCCCAGAAAGCATCCTTCAAATCCAGTACTGAATAATAGTTATGTGAAGAAGGGATCTTATTCAGGGTGGTATAGGGATCTGGAACTGTGAGATGTCTTGGTTTGATAATTATTCTTTAATTTTGCACCATTCTGTAGGTACCCTCTGTNTGTAGGTACCATCTGTTTTCTTGGCTGCAGTGTAGGAGCATTATAGGGAGAGATCCCTGGCTCCAAAAGCCCTGCCTTTAACAGGGACTCAGTAGCAGGCTTTAACCCCTTCCTTCCTTCCCTTGGAATAGGGTATTGCTTTTAGACACCACTTGTCCTGGTTGATTCAAAGTAATTTGTAGAGGCTCCATATCTAATTTTCTGTATTTCCCTGGGGCTGCCCACTCGTCTGGGTTTATTTCACCATAAGCCTTCTCAGACATTTTACCCAAAGTTATCACAGCGTTAACCTCTGTATAATTTTTCACAATACCCATTTGCATTCCCACTTTAGCCACCACATCCCTTCCCAGTAAATTACAATTACAATTAGGAATAAACAGGAATTAATGCACCTCAAACCTATCGCCCTCATCTACTCATAGTGGCTGGATAAAACGCACCTGCTCCTCCTTTCCACTCACCCCTTGAATAATCAAAGGTCTTTTTTACAATTTTCCTCCCTTAGGGATAAAATTTAAAGTGGATCAAGAAGCCCCTATGTCTACCAGGAAACACACTTCCTCTCAGTCTGGACTCACCCTAAAAGTTATCAAGGGCTCCAGTGTGGTGGGTCACTGGTATAATGGGAGCCCCTGACACCCCTAGCAATCCATCTCCATTATCCGCTGCACTTCCTCCTCCTGAGGATCCAGCTGTCTTTGCAGACATTCCCGCTTCCAGTGTCTCTCTGCCCTGCAGATAGCAGCACTCTGATTCCTTCCCAACCACTGTTTGAATTGGCTCTCCTCTGTTGAGGAGGGCACACCTCTGCCACATCCTTGTTGCTGACCCCATCCCCTCTGTCCTGGGGGACCCCTTGGTTTATCCCTCTGGGGCTGTAGAAACTCTGTCATCACCTTTGCCTTTACCTTTTCCTCATCCCTTCTTACGTACACTTGCTGTATCTTTCTAACCAGTTCATCCAGGGGCTTATTCTGCCCTTCCTCTAGCCCCCACCCTACTGCCTGCAGGTACTCACTCTCCCACAACTCAAAATCATTTGCATTTTCAGTGACTCAAACAAAATCCTTAAAAGAAACTCCTACTCTTTCAACGTACAATCTGCATTTCCCAGATATTCCTTCCTTTCCCTCTTTACGTTCACTCTCCTCACCACACACTGTACAACAGAGCTGGTCCCTGTCCTGCTCCAGTGTCCACATGTGTCCCCACCCCCCAGCACTCCCAGCGGACATAGCCAGCAGCTCCACCGGCGGCCGGGGCACCCCACAGCCTCATGGGGGCCAGGGGCCACTGCTGCCCCTGCCCAGCAGTGGTGGGGTCAGGCACCACCTGGTGCTGAGCTTGGGCTGCCCCACAACCCTGGCCTGGCAGCCCCACCTCCCCACAGGCCGCCGCCTGTGCTACTGGTCCCGCACTTCCATGCCAGGTCCTGCCACTCCTTGCCTTAACCATATTTTTCCACACTCCTTTTCCCAACACACTAACACCATCCATCTATACCCTGTTGCCGAGACCCCTTCTTGACTCCCCTTATTGCCCACCGTGGGCATGCATTGTCAAGACCCCTTCTCGACTCTCTATTGCTCACCCTGGGCATCCATGTCCTTAATTACGTCTGGGAGAATGTGCAAACCAATATAACATTCTTCCAAGAGACTCTTCGGAGATATTTTGGGTTCGTCATCCCTTTTTGCTGGGGCTTCTTCCCAGCTTTACCTTTGCTATCCTCCATAGGTGCCCTGTTTCACCTGTGCTGCCCTCCATGGGTGCCCTCCAGGTTTACTCTCCAAAGATCCCATTGTACTCACTGGTGAGATTTTCAGTGGTCCTTCCCTTTGGACTCTTCACAGACCCCCCTGGTCTTTCACTCGTCTGTCTCCTGGACAGTCTCAGGAACCCAATCAATCGCCTGGTGCCAGCCAGCACTGAAGGGAGCTGGTCACCAAATCTGGGTGAGGTATGCCCTCAGCTCCGCTCACTGCCTGCCAGCCCTGGATAGTGGAAGTATCCTGGACACGAACCCCCAATTCTTCAGGAAAATTAATCCACAAACACCAGAGATTTATGTCCAAAAAGGAGACAGAGGAGTCACATGGCTTTATTCATGAATAAAGGGAGAGGTCATGGACATTTCCCATGGGGTCTCTCAAATTGTCAGAGGACACAGCCTTTCTTTTATCCCAATTTCCTATCCGCATTTCCCCTCTCTCTTTCTGCATTGGCTGAGGTACTTGAGAGGTACAGACTCCCTGAATCACCTAATACAAACCTCCTTCTAATGTGTACCTCCCCCCCCTTATTTTCCTTGTGTCTTTATTCCTTTTTTCTTTTAGCTAAATCCAGGGATTTAGCACATTCGTGGGTGAGTATCAGTCTGAGTCAATTAGTGGAATATCTTGGAATTTATGCATCTTTCTCCCATGGTTTCTTTCATCCTCTCAGTATCTGGCCTTATCTATCAGCAGATTCAGTTTGTTTGTAAAGACACCTCCCTCTCATTCTTTTCACCACCAAAGGGAGAGCCTCTGCTCCTGTACCTTCTCTCCTGTAGCAACTAGGGAATTGAATTCATTACCAATCAAATCACAGCAGGAGAAGAAGGGAAGGAAACCTTAAAACTACCTTTCTCCCAGCCCTCTCTCCTTCCCGGGCTCTTCCTCCTCCCTCCAGCAGCAAAGGAAGATGGGAATGGGAGTCACACCTTGTTCATGCTCAGGGAGAGGAGTCGGAGTCCTTCCCCTGCCCCAGCCTGGGTCCCCCACAGGGCCACAAGTCCTTCCAGCAAAGCTGCTCCAGCATGGGCTCCTCTCCCCAGGGATCCACAGGGCCCTGCCCGGAGGCTGCTCCGACACAGGCTTCCCATGGGCTCACATCCTTCCTTTTGGGCATCCCCCTGCTCTGGTGTGGGCTTCTTCAAGGCTGCAGGGGAATCTCAGCTCTGGCGCCTGGACCAGCTCCTGTCCCTCCTTCTGCACTGCTCTGGGTGTCTGCAGAGCTGTTCCTCTCACATATTTTCACTCTGCTTTTCTCTGCATTCTATTCCATCTCCATGAGAACTTTTTCCTTCTTAAATCCACCATCCCTGAGGCATCACTGTTTGACTCACCCTTGACAAGCAGCGGGTCTGTCCTGGAGCCACCCCTGTACCCTCCCAGCTTCCAAAACCTGGCCACACAAACCCATTGCCCAACATGGATCATCTGGAATGGGGGTCACCAGGTCTCTGCCCAATGTGGGTCGCTGTAGATCATCCAGTGTGAGTCCTCCAATGGGTGACAAAGCTCTTCCCACACTCGGGGCACTCTCAGGGCTTCCCTTACCAGTGGGTCTTTTATTGTGAAGTCAAAGCTGAGCTCTGGCTGAAGCTCTTCCTATATTTGAGACACTCATAGGGCCTCTTCCTGGTGTGGATACGCTGGTGGATGGTGAGATTGGAGCTGCAGTTGAAGCTCTACCCACAGTCCAGCAGCAGAAGGGCCTATCTCCGCTGTGTGCGCATGCTGATGCAGAAGGAGATGGGAATGATCCGAAACCTCTTCCCATACTCCCCACACTTGTGTGGCCGTTCCTCAATGTGGATCTCCTAGTGGCAGAGCAGGTGGTATCTCTGGCTGATGCTCTTCCCACATTCCCCACAATTGTAAGAGTGTTCCCTGGTGTGAATCTGGTGGTGGCATATCAGGTGAGAGCAGAGAACAAAGCTCTTTCCTCAGTCAGGGCACTTGTAGTGATGCCATCTTGATTTTAACCTTTTTTCTTTTATATATCCTTTGTATTCTTTACACATATATATTTATAACTGTAGTCCATTATTGTAACTTAGCTTCAGTATTTTTCTAGGCAGAAAGACAAAACAAATTCCAGGACCCCTATGGTATCTTGGTTCTCCTTAGAAACGAAGGTTGAAACTAGCTCTTCGAGACATATTTTTATAAACAGGGCCTAGTCCTCATCTGAGGGGAAGGATTTAGAAAATGCTAGAGCTAGGGGGCATTACTTCATCGAGTGTACTTCTAACTGGGGGGCTCTTCACAGATATGATAATTTACAGAATCTATAAAAACTGTACATATGTCATGTGGGTGTACATCTTTGGTGTTTTCCACCTGAAGAACTGTGCACCTAAGAATCTTTATATAAAGGTACCCGTTTTTATCACCGTAACTGGTCTGGCTCATATTTCTAGAACCAGAGAAAAAGGAATCAGTAGAGCTGTTTGCAGGTGTGGATCCTCCAGTACTGGCTTAGGCTGGATTTCTGGTTGAAGTTCATCCCACACTCCCCACACTTGTAGGGCTTCTGCCCTGTGTGCAGGTGCTGGTGGCAGATCAGGTGGGATCTCCAGATGAAGCTCTTCCCACGTTCCAAGCACTTGTAGGGCCCTTCCCCAGTGTGCAGCTGCTGATGGTTGACAAGGCTGGAGTTCTTGCTGAAGCTGTTCCCACATTCCAAACATTTGTATGGCTTCTCCTCCATGTGCTGAGGCTGATGTATAATGAGGTCCGAGCCCTGGATGAAGCTCTTCCCAAATTCCAAGAAGCACTTGTAGGGCCTCTCCTTAGTGTGAGGCTTCTCTACCAGGTCAGAGCTCCAGCTGAAGCTCCGGTCACCTTTGCTGCACAGGGTGGGTCTTTCCTCCTCGGAACTCCCTGGGCTGGGTTTCCAGCCCCTCCTTGTGGGGAATCTCTGTGGCTTTTCCTCCCCACTGAATTCCTGTGCTGTGGAGCTGCTCAAAACGGCGTCTTCCATGAGGTTCTGCCATGGGGATTTGTCTCCACTGGTCTCCATCCTCAGCTTGTTGTCTGAGGGAGGAAGGACAAGGAGAGGATGGGATTTGCCTCCATGCCAGAGGAAGGAGATCCCCCCAAATCCATCCCCGGCAGGATGACGTTGGCAGTGGGGTTGTCCTGCAGTCGGGGGCGATGCTGGGCTGGGAGATGGAGCAGAAGAGAGAGGGAAAGGGGCAGTGATTTCCTCCTCACCTGCCTGGTTGTCCTGGGGCATCTTCCTCTTCCTTGCAGCCTCCTCCTCCATTTGACTGAGGCTTGGGAATGAAAAATCCTGGGTTTGGGGGAGAACCAAGGTATAAGCACATTGGGTTGGCGGTTCTTCCTACTCAAATCCATCTCTAGAAGTCACCAGGCATCTTGTGCCTGTAAAAGCCCAGAAACCAACAAAGTTCAAAGTCCAAAATTCAAAGCTCAAAAAAACCCTCCCAGGAGTTCCCCATCTCTGCTCTTTTCACTGTTGATTTATGGGGCCCCCTTGTCTGGGCTGCTGGGGGTCCCATGGGTCTTGGGGGTCCTCCCTCTCTAGGGTCCTCTGCTTAGGGATACTGGGGCTTTGGGGGTCCCAAGAGTCCATTTTCTCTTAACTCTGCTTTGGGGAGGCCAGGGGTTCCAGGGCTCCTTTTTCTCCAGCCTCCCACCTTCTTCAGACTATCTGGCATCCCCCCCACCCCCACCCCTGCCCTGCTGGTGCTCCCACCTTCTCTCCATACTGCCTGGTGTCCTCCCTCTCCAGGATCTGTCTTTTAGGGTCCTGGGGTTTCCCTCTCTCCGTGCTCGCCCTTCTCCATCTCTCCCACTCCCCAGGAATCTGGGGGTCCCTCAGATTGGATATCACCCTTCTCCCCACCTTGGGGGTCCCAGGGTTCTCCCTACCCCAGCTCTCCTGGGCATCTTGATAAATAACACAGAGAATATAAATTTTCATTTCCCCTAAAGGTGCTGAATAGAGGTTAAAGACTAACTGGAGAAAAAGATAAAAGGATATAAAAGTATTAACACAGGATGAGAAATGTGGGTGGAACCTCTGGAGCAACAGATAAAGAGAACTACAGTCAGATTTTTCTGACTGAAAGTTGTGTAACAGGAAGCCACAGTGCATGAGCAAAGAAAATGTTCAAGGAAAGATCACCTGTAATATGGGGGCACTCAGTGAGTACAACCACCAGAGACCCCTTTAGACAACCCTCTAGGACCACAAAAGCACTTCCAGTAGGAGGCGGATGGATGGAACACCAAAACTGCTCTAACTGCCCTCTGCAACTGGACAGGGGAGAGAAAGTATAAGAAAAATCCCAGGAGTTGAGATAAGAACCAGGAGAGATCCCTCCTTGAACAATGTCATAGGCAAAACAGACTCACCCCAGGGATAGGAACTGAATTTATTACCAACCAAATCACAGCAGGATACTGAGGAGGAAAATAAATCTTAAAAATACATTCCCCGCAGCCCTCCCTCCTTCCTGGGCTCTCTCTTCTCCCTCCAGGGGTGCAGAGAGATGGGAATGGGGGTCATGGTCAGTTCATCACACCTTATTCCTGCTGCTGCTCAGGCAGAGGAGTCGGAGTCTCCCCTGCCCCAACCTGGGTCCCCCACAGGGCCACAAGTCCTTCCAGCAAAGCTGCTCCAGTGTGGGCTCCTCTCCCCAGGGATCCACGGGGCCGTACAGGGAGGCTGCTCCAGCACAGGCTTCCCACGGGCTCACATCCTTCTTTTTGGGCATCTTGCTGCTCTGGCGTGGGCTCCTCCAGGGGCTGCAGGGGAATCTCGGCTCTGGTGCCTGGACCAGCTCCTGTCCCTCCTTCTGCACTGCTCTGGGTGTCTGCAGAGCTGCTCCTCTGTTGGGATTGAGTATTTTAAGGTCACTTAAAGAATCACTGGCCAAGACATCAATAAAAGAAGGCCTCATATAAAAAGTGACAGCATGACAAAGTTCCTTTGCAAGGTCGCTCTGCCACTTACTGGATGGTTAAATCACACTGGGAAAAGCAAATAAAAATCCAAAATCAATTAATCCAAATGGAAATAAATCTGAAACTATATATATGAATGAATGAGGGGACCAGAGTGATATGCGGAAAAACTCCATAATTTGTTATAGTTGTAAAGTAAGTGTGTTTATTCAGCGGTGAGGCGCATGGGGGATCGGTCTTCTAAAGGCATGCACGCTGTCAGCAGCACTTCTCTTTACATTTATCCCCTAAAACGTTACATATGCATTAGGTTTCTCAATATATGCCTATACATATTCATTACTTAGCCCTGCTTCATATTATAATGAGTTCAGAAAGTCATTTCCATGTGTTCGCACCTGCGCAGTGCTTCCTGTTGGTCATGGGCAGGGGTCTTAAGATGAAGTAAGCGAGTCTTCCTCAGGGTTGAACTTTTCACTTTGCTCCTTTGCTCATGCTCCCTGGTCCCTTGATCTTAGTTCAAACTTCAGGGCTGGTTTCAGCCAGTTAGGGGTCCAGAGAGCAGGAACTAAGTCATGGTTGCTTCTTTTCATCAATGGCCCTACTTCCCTTGTTTTGCTTTGGTAAGCACAATAAATGTTAAGCAAGCGATATACATTGTTTAGCAAGCAGCCCTTAATAAATCGTTCTTTAACTTTTAACTCTTTTGCATCAGTCCCTCCTTTTCTATAAGGTTAGTAAATTCTTTTACTAATACAGAGATTCTTTTTCTAGCAAACTTCTGCTAAAAGTATCTCTCAGTGCCTTATCATGTGCATTTGGCAAAGAAGTCAAAATCACCACTCATTGCAGCATTCTTTAGTTCCAAACAAATAACACGATGGATAAAATAAAAATAACACCAACTAATATTAAAAGAACAATGATGGGGTGATGCAATGTATTTAGAATGCCAGTTGCATTAGGTGACCATCCAAAGAGTACATCCCACTAGTGATGACGTGCATTTCATCTTACCTTTTGCAAGACTCTGCTTATTTTCTCTGTGTCATGATGGATGGTAATTAGAGTTTTTGTTTCACTAATTCCCTTATTAATGCAAGGTTCATCCCAATAGGTGTAGGTGATAATTTGTGATACATTGTGTAATTTGACTGTATTAGTTGATAGGATACAACTAGTGCTAAATAAGTCACACCTAATAATCTTAACAAAATTACAAATACAAAAATTAGAATGATTCTTAACAGCTATGGTTACGTTATCATTATCTATCTTCACAAAGGCACAAGTAATTCTTAAGCACACGCAACCTTGGCTAATATATACAAGTACAATCTTTTGGCTGGTGTCTGGATGGACTTCAAAGTGGCAAATGCTTTGCTCAATGTCAAGGCATATATCTTTGGCATCAATTGTATTACTTTCACAAATAAACTCTTGTTCTTGCGTAATACATGATTCCAAATTTACAGTCTGCCATCTCTTATCTGCCATCTGAGCCCATACTCTATGTCCAGAGGGGTAAAGCACTGTTCTTTCATAGTTCAATCCTAGTGCAATAATGGCGTGGACAACGTAGATTGTGGGATTGCGTATAGTAGGCACAAAGGCTGTGGCCATATTAGTAATAGGATAGTAGGTAAAGTTTACCAGGGTCCACTAAGATTGGAGTTTTCTTTCTACGTCGGTGGCATTGTCTCAAATAGCTTTTTGAATTTCGATGGAGACAGCCCTTTCACTCTCTTCTCTTATGATTAAGGCGGCTACTGACTGCATCCATAATTGTGCTTATACACAACTAAGAGTTAAGGATGCATTTTCCTGGACTATACTAAGTGCATTTATTATTAATTCATGGTCCTATTCCTCAACTTTTTCCCATTTTTGTAACACTTTTGAGACTTGCTGCTGGCCAGTCCTTAATAAAGAAGACTGCAGGGGTTGTGTCAGTTTTGTCAAATTGCTGGTTGCAGTGGCCGACTTATTCATTAATATTTCTGAGTCGATCTCATTTAGGACCCCCAATCCTGTTCTTAATACTCCAGTCAAATCCCTTCACATTCTACTCTTAAAGTGTGCTTGCTTCTGTAGCCATGTTGTCTAGCCTTCAAAGGACATCTTTAGGAAAGGAGAGCAAGCTGGCTGAATTTCAGAGATATTAGTTTGCATTAATAATTCAACGCGCTTGAGAAACCACTCTGGATTAAATAGTAATAGTTGCTGGCCTGTGTTCTTTACGACATAAGGGCCAATTTCATAAATCTTAGATTTTGATAGCTTTGATGGAGTCTGCTCTTGGGTGCTAGTTTGGGTTGTTTGGGCTTGGGTGGTGCTTATGGGGCACACTGATGGGACCTGGAGTCGGACTTTGAGCACCCAGCTTGCGTTATTTGTAGAAAGTATCTCACAGCCACTGGTTGGTCTGTTTGGTTCACTGTAAAGGTTAACTAGCATACCGGACTTACTGTATACAAACTGCTCCTAGTACAGTCCTGAATTCGAAGTTTTAACTTTCCTCTTGGGTAACTTCTTACACCCATCCCCGTTGGTCTTCTGTACCCCTTATGTCTTCCATAATCTTGTGTTCCAGACACTCGGCACCCTACACTGGTTGGTCTTTTGGTACTATTAAGACAATATATTGGTTGACCCTTTTCATCTTGGCCAGGTATCCATTTATCCTTTCCGTACAGATGCTGATTTTGTAAAACTACAACTTGTAAGGTTATGTTCCAACCCAGCGGCTGTCTTTGTACTACTGTTAGTCCAGATATTCCCGCTTGGGACCAGATATCTCTTCGCCCATAGGCGACTTCTTAACTCAAAGTTACAATTGTGACTGTGAAAAGAGCAATTTTCCTGGTTGAACTTGCATGACTTTTCATGGGGATCTATGAGCTTTCTTTACTCTGGTGTGATGGATCCAGGTATTCTGCTCTTTAACTCTGATCGTGGTGAAAATGGTGAGAAGCACCTGGAATGGTCCTTCCCACTGTGGTTCCAAACTTTTCTCTGTAAGAGACTTAACATATACATAGTCTCTAGGCTGTATATCATGTACAGGACCATCTGAACCTCGGCTTTGGGTTCCAGCTACATGTTTTTCATTTTCTCTGAGTTGTTTTCTCAAGGCTGCCACATAGGTGGTCAACATCTCTTCCCCAGCTTGGGTGGATATCCCCTTTTGTACTCTGTACGGTCTCCCATAGAGCATTTCAAAGGGACTTAACTTTTCTTTAGTTTTGGGTTTGGTCTGAATCTGTAGCAATGTTAGTGGGAGAGATTGGGGCTGGGGTAAATTGGCTTCCTGCCCTAGTTTCACAATTTGTTGCTTGATTAGATGTTTCATTTTCTCTACTTGACCACTTGATTGAGGGTAGTATGGAATGTGGAGTTCTCAATCTATATCCAAATGACGGGTAATTTGCTACACTGCTTTTGAAATAAAGTGGGGTCTTCTGTCTGAAGATACTGTGGCTGGAACTCTGAAGTGTGGTATTATTTCTTTCAGCAATACTTTGGTTACTTCTCGGGCTGTGGCAGTTCTGGTGGGGAAGGCTTCTGGCCATACTGAAAAGGTATTTGTTAATGCTAAGAAATATCGATACCCCCTTTTCTTGGGAGTTCTGAAAAGTCAATTTGTCATTGCTCTGGGCCCATGACTTTTTCTGATTTGGCCAAGTTTTGGTTTGGGGGTATTTTTGGGGTGAGTCTGGAGACAAAGGTCACACGGTCAGGTTACTTGTGTGATGGCAGCGTATAGGTTTCTAGCGATAATCTTTTCAATTAAATAACTATGTAGGGCATCTACTCCCCAGTGTGTTTTCTGATGTTGTTCCCTTACCAGTGACTAAATACAAGGGGATAACTATTCTTCCCTGTGCTGTAATAGCCTATCTGTCTTGGTTGTATGTCTCTTCCTGATCTTCAATCAGCTTCTTATCTTTTTTGCTATATGTTGGCTTACTTCCTAGGGAGATCTGTCCATCTGGGATCAAGGCTCCCTCGGTTGTTATTTCACTTTTGCAGCTTCTTTTGCCTCTCTGTCCGCCAGCTCATTTCCTTTGTCTAATTCTGAGCTCATCTTCTGGTGTGCCTTAATGTGCATGATTGCTAGCTTTTCAGGTAGCTGGACTGCTTCTAACAACTGCATTATTTCTTGTGCATGTTTGATTTTTTTCTCTTGCAAGTTCAGCAGTCCCCTTTCTTTCCAAATAGCCCCATGTGCATGTACAACTCCAAATGCATACTTTGAGTCCATATATATGTTTATGTTTTTTCTTCTTGCCATTTCCAAGGCACGGGTTAGGGCGCTTATTTTAGCCTTCTGTGCAGAAGTATTTGAGGCCCTGACTCTATTACTTCTTGGCAAGTGGTGACGGCGTACCCAGCATGTTGTTTACCACTGATAACGTAGCTGCTTCTATCAGTAAACCAGGTTTCTGCATTGTCTAAAGGGGTGTTTTTCAAATCCGGATGTCTGGAATATGTAGTTTCGATGGTTTCTAAGCAGTGGTGTATCGGCTCTCCGTGGTTTCCACTGAGGAAAGAAGCTGGGTTGACAATATTAGTTACTGCTATCTCTACATCATCTTGTTCTACTGTTATAGTTTGATACTTTAGGAACCTTTGTGGTGCGAGCCAGTGCCCACCTTTCACCTCTAGCACCTCCAGCACTATGGACACCGTGCTGGGACACTGGTATGCCCCAGTGAACTCTCTCCTTTTATTCGCATTAAGTTGCAGGACTCCTCTGTCTCCCTTGTGCACACTGGCTTTTCATAGCGTGATTTTCCACACAGCTGGAACACCCGCATGTGGGCAGGGAGACAAGCCAGAGTGTGCTACCACACCCCTCAGAAGCCCCAAGACCCCACAGCAGGCTGGGAGATCAGCAGGCCACCCCTACCCCCTCTTTCCCACCTCCCTCTGCCCCATGGCCTCTGCAGCACCAGCTGCAGGGTGGGGGAACCTCCCCATCAGTCCGCAGGGACAGACAGGGGTGTGGGGGAACCTCGAGAGCCATAGGACGCAAGTGATGGGGACACGAAGGGAACGCCCACTGGGAACCCCTTTCACGCTGTCCCACATCCCCTTATCCCTCCTCTCATACCCCTTTCCAGTCATCCCCCAAATCCCAGCTCCCACCCAGCTCTGTGGGGGGGGCGTGACACACCTCCTCTTTCACTCCTTTTGGAGGTCCCCCCACTTTTGACCCCCTCCCCCCCATTCACATCGTGTCCTGACCCCTCGGCTCACCCAAGAGCTCCTCGCCCGCAGCCAGAGGGATTGAGGAGGAGTGAGAGGAAGAGGAAGACTAGAGGAGGAGGCACTAGGTGTGTTCACCCCCCTCTGTATCTGCAGCCCCTTTGCATGGGGAGCAGCGCCCCCCTGCATCCTGCAGGTGACCGGGGAGGGGCAGCTCGTCTCAAATATCTTTGGTGGTAGCGAGGCGGGGAGGGGTTTGTAGTGGCGAGGGATATTTGGACCTCATATGAAATGTCTTTGGGGCTTCCTGGTTCCTTATTTCGAGTGAGAGGGGAGGACGAAATTCGAATCTTGCTGTAGTCCAAAGCTGTGTGGAAAATCACACTGTGAGAGGTCCACAAAGGAGTCAGAGGAGTCCTGCAAAAATCAACTTTATTTGAATAAAGGGAGAGAGTCCACTGGGCCATACCATTGAGGGGTGCCTCTCAAGCTTTTGGAGGATGCAGCCTCTTTTTTATCCTAACCTTCCAGTTATGTGTTGCCCTCTTCCTTTCCTCATTGACTGAGATACTAGGAAGGTACAGATTTTCCGAATCACCTATTATATATTCCCTCTTGAACATGTATTTTCCCCCCTGGTATCATGCACTGGATGATCATTAAAATGATCTTTAAGCCCATCCTGGGCGGAGAAGTTAATACTTCTAAGATTATTAAACCTGTGCATTTTCCCCTAAAGTTCAGAATTTCAGACTGTGCTCGGTTCTGCAACAAACTCATGCGGCTTGATTTTTGTAAAGACCCCGACCCCCTCTTCCAGAACCTGACCGGTCCTTGGTCCTTTCAGATCCAGTCGTTTGTAAAGACATTCACACCCATTTCTCCTGTTTAAAGCTGAGCCGCAAATGCCCCTGGGGGGATATTGGAGGGAGCCAGGGAGACGTTATTTTTGGGGGGGTCCTGTGTGTGGCTGGCAACAGAGCCCCGGTGGTGGATGAGGGATGTTGGGGAGACACTGCTTTTGGGAAACCCCAAGGGAGAGCTGGGAAGGGGTGGAACCCCAGGACTCCCTGAGTGGGTAAAGCAGGGAGGGGTGATACTAAGCTGGGGGACCCCCAGCAGCCTGGGGGTGGTGGTGATGGTGGGGAGAACAGAGAGGGGGGAATCCTGGAACCCCCCAGACTCTGAAAGGTGGGGCCAGGAGAGTTGGGAGTGAGGTGAGCCCTGGAGAGAGGGAACCCCTTGGGCACCAAAGTGGGGAGACCAGAAGGGGAATTCCTAAAGGGTTGGTTTTTGGACTTAATCTGGTGTTTTGGAGGTTTTGCGGACACAAGATGCCTGGTGACTTCTAGAGATGGATTTGGGCAGGAGGAACAGTCAACCCAACACACTCACTCCTTGTTTTTCCCCCCAAAACAGAGCTGCTCATTCTCAAACCTTGGCCAGATGGAAGAGGAGGCTGAAAGGAAGAGGAAGATGACCCAGGACACCCAGGCAGGTGAGGAGGCAGTCACTGCCCCTTTCCCCCTCTCTTCTGCTTCACCTCCCAGCCCAGCATCACCCCAGCTACAGGACAACCCCGCTGCCGACGCCGTCCTGCCGGGGATGGACTGGGGGGATCTCCTTCCCCTTCCCTCTGGCACAGAGGCAAGTCCCATCTTCTCCTTGTCCTTCTGATAGCATAGGGTTAAAATGTTTTTAGAAGCATAGGCCTCGAGAACATATTTGCTGAAGGCAGTGAACAGACAGAATCTGCACACAGCGAACCTGTACCTGGGCACCCACCCATAGAGTAGCTGATGTAATTACTTGATAAACATAATAAATCACAACAAGAATCACGAGAAAGTATTAACAATATGGTGAAACTCTGGGGGGGGGAAGGGGGCTTAAACTCATGCTTGGGTGAAAACAATATATACAATAGAACAATGTTAAGGTTGACGATTAACATATGATTGAATAGCAATTATGTCAGGAAAAAGTATAAAATGAAATCTATTCCGAAACCATGTCAGTACTTTTGATTTGGGTCTGAACCCCTGGTCCCCAGAGCGCTCTCAATAAAAGCACCGGCATAATCATTCATGGTTATGTTTTTCCTACGCTAACACTTCCTCCCCCAGACAATGAGCTGAGGACAGAGACCAGGGAAGACAATTCCCCGCGGCAGAACCTCATGAAAGAGGCTGTTTTGAGCGGGTCTATAGCACAGGAATTCAATGGGGAGGAAAAGCCACAGAGATCCCGCATGTGGAGGGGTCCAAACCCAGCCCAGGGAGCTCCAAGGAGGAAAGACCCACCCTCTGCCAGGAAGGCCTCTGGACCTCTGACCTGGTGGTCCAGCAGCAGCTTCACACCAAGGAAAAGTCCTACAAGTGCTTGGAATGTGGAATGAGCTTTAGCAACTGCTTCAACCTCCTCACCCACCGGTGGGTACACATGGGGGAATGGCCCTACGAGTGCTTGGAATGCAGGAAGAGCTTCAGCCAGAACTCCAGTCTGATCTGCCATCAGAAAATCCACACTAAGGAACGGTCCTAGAAGTGCTTGGAATGTGGTAAGAGCTTCATCCTCCATTCCCACCTGATCTGCCACCAGACAATTCATACTGGGAAACAGCCCTATGAGTGCTTGGAATGCGGGAAGAGCTTTAGCCTCCACTCCCACCTGATCTGCCACCAGAATATCCACACTGGGGAACGCCCTGTAAGTGCTTGGAATGTGGGAAGAGCTTCAGGTGGAGTTCCTGTCTGACCCGCCACCAGATCATCCACACTGAGGAACAGCCCTACAAGTGTGGGGAATGTGGAAAGAGCTTTAGTGATTGCTCCAACCTGATCTGCCACCTGGAGAGAGGCCTGCAAGTGTCCTCAGTGTGGGAGGAGCTTCTCTTGCATCTCTGCCCTCACCTAACACCAACAGATCCACCAGTAAGGGAAGTCCTGTGAGTACCTCAACTGTTGGTAAAGCAGCATCTGCTGCTCCAACTTCATCACCCATTGGAGGGTCCATGTTGAGTGATCCACAGTGACCTGCATAGGGCAGAGAGCTGGTGATCCTGGTGATCTGTTCTGGGTATTCCATGTTGGGCAGTGTAATGAGTTTGCGTGGCCAGGTTTTGGTTGGGGGGGCTGCTTTTCATTATTAATGTGGTTAGCAAAGGATCAGAACAAAACAATGACTTATTTAGAGATAAACTTGTTTATTACATGAATGATAAGCAAATAACAGGAATAAGCTACATGGATAATAAGCAGATAACAGAAATAAGCACAGAAAAGCAATGCATCAAATCATTACTACAGACTACAGCAAGTGATTAAGAAAAGATACTTCACCAATTACCCTAATGCCTGGTTACCATCACCCTGGTCCCTATTTCAGCTGGGGAGCCTCATTTCAGCAAAGGACCGGAGAAACCCTCCTGGTAATTCGGAAATTCCATGTTTTTCAAAAATTGCATCTTTTGTTTTGAAAAGGTACGTATGTTAGAAAGTTCACACAGTGGTCACCTTTGGTTCAGGCTTCACAAAGGGCCTACCACATAATTCAGTCCTTTGACTTCTGTGTGAACATCAAGTTAATGGATATGGCACAGAGGTTCTGTCCATCCATCTTACTTTATACCAAATAAAGCAATTAAATGTTGTCATTAGTATGATTATTATGAACACAATTAAGACAGGGGGTACCAATACATCTAACACTTTGGTGGTTGAATATCCAGAAAAAATGTCCCACCCATGATGGGCAGTTTCCCATTCGACTTGGCCAGACGATGATAGCAGTTTGTCTACTATGATGACAGTATTCATTTGACATTCTGCTAGAGTTTTTATTTTGTATTGAGAAATCAGTTTTTCATATGTTCTGAGGCCTGGAACAAGGCTTTAAGTTTATACACCTATAGAAATGTTTAGATATTTGAGTGCCAATGCATAGTTACTTGCTCATTTATGTCAGGCCAAAATACATATATGTGATGATTCCTGGGACTGCTAGCAGGCTTGAGATGGGGGACCCCTATATTTGCCAAATAAGATGTGCATTTTCTAGGCACCCTGAAAAAGGAATATTTAAGTTGTACATTTGCATAGTTTGTTCATCATTTGTGACAATACATATTTGTTGCAGTCCTGTTTCAATAAACATCTGGAAGGAAGAAGGTTATTATGGCCCCTGTCTCCAAAAGACACCGTTTGACACTGTGCTGCATAAATCTGGATTATCAGTTCTCTTTTGTTCATCAATACATGTCCCACTGAAACTTGGTAACCAATATTCAGGCACAAAAAGAGAGTTTTCTCCAAAGATTACAGGCATTGCTACAACTTTACACATAATTTGGATATTACTGATGTTATAATGAATTATTTGTCTATAAATCAGTATAAATCAGTCCATTTCACAGTTTGTGGTGTCAGTTGTACCCTGTGTTGTGTGGGAATATACATGTCAAATATTTATCACAACAGCAGTTCATTATTTCTCATTAGATCACTTTGGGCCTTGTTTCTCTGCGTAAGAACATAACATGATTGCAACGTACATTCAGTCCAGTTCATTACTCATGTAAGATTTTGATCAGCTTGAAACCACTCTCATTCTGTCCAGTGAAATAATGTTAAGAATTCAGTATCATATTGTAATGTTTGTCTTTGGGGTTTGAATATGGTAGGCAGCCACTGAGCTTGCAACTGGAGATTTTGCCCCACAGCATATCCAGTACAACTCAATTTGTTATTCACCTTGATATCAATGGAGTTTACAATGCCTAGTCCAACTCCCACTTCTCCTGACAAGGAGGTAGGTATCCCAATACCTAAGGTTTTGCCTACACTTGGGCAATTTAGGAAAAATAATGGTAAAATTAATCACATTTTCGATACTGACGAGTTACATCTATACAAGTGACTGAAACTTGATGTAACTGAAGAATTGTTACATTGGCATGTCCATGCAAAATTTTTATTTGGTCTTTCCATACTGATGGATTTTGAATGAAAGTCCCATTAATGCACCATATAACTTCCTGTACAGGAAGTTCCTGTTCCTTCTTGTGCAGGTGTCCTAGTTTGAGGACAGGTGTCTGCTAAGGAAGGCAGGAGCCTCCCTTGGAATAGGAAATGTAATCCCCTTCCCTCCGAATTAGTATAATTTTGAAATTAAAGGGGCTTTCAGGCAATGTTGTGGGAAAAAGGAATAATAGTTCTTTACTAATATATATATATATCTCAAGACAGACAAACAACAACAATGGCAACCACAACAAACAAGAACAGAGCAAACCCCAGTCCAGTCTCTTCTTGCTCCCTGTTAGCAATTGGGCAGGACAGGTGCGATGGCTCCTCCTCGGCTGCAGGGGACGCTGTAGCGCAGGTCTCGGCTGTCTCTCCCCGGCAGTGATGGCAGGCGTGGCCCCAGGAGGGATGGAGCCTGGACTTCTTGTAGGCAAAAACCCCGAAGCTGCAGCAGGGGTCCGGCAGGGCTGGGCAGGGCAGGGCAGCCCGACTCCCAAGCCACGGCTGGCAGGGGCTGGCTCCGGGAGAGGCAGGCAGGCAGCAGGAGCCAGGAAAACTCCACAGTGGTGACAAGCAACGGCAGCTTCCCTCTCTTCTGAATGCCGAGAGGCAAAGAGAGCGAGCTACTGCTCCCCTTCCCTTTTCCCAGCCCAGCTGTCCCGAGATCTCTGCCTCCTTCAAGAGGGAATATCCAAATAAGGGAATAGCTACTTACAAGTTTTTTTACTCGACTGGTCTTTCTATTGTTTCTCCTAAGCACCCAGTCGTTATGGTGTCTTAGCAACGTATGGGCAAAAATTCCCTAAGATAAGAGAAACAAAAAGAAGGATTCCAAACCCCAACAGCAGGAAAGGAAAAGGGAGATTATGCATTAATTTGAGTATTGTTGCTATTTCTACAGTCGTAAAGCTTTGCCCTATTCTCAGGCACTGTCCAAGCCATAACTAGATCTATGCAGAATTTAACAGTTACATTGAGTGTTAGGGTTATATTTGTATTTGAAGGGGACAGAGCACACTGTGTTCAAAAGGTCCTGGACTCTTTGCAAAGTGCAGTTGTTGGAAAAGTTAATGTGGCTCTATTGACACACTTGATTGACTTTGCAGATAAAATGATCCTGTCGCTGTTCTTTAGTAGAGCTTATCCCTCTTCTAGTCATAGAATTTTGCAATGTCTTCTCATTTGAAGATACAGCTCCTGGAGTAAAGGCACTTTCCAGTGGGGCCATGGCAATACACTGGAACACCCATTCTGGCAGGTTCTATAAAAGAGAAACTCAGCATTTCCAGTTATTCTCATAAGTAACATTTCTGTGAAGGAACATATTCCTGTTTATCTTGTCCAGGTTTCATAATAAGAATGGTATTATCTTCTCCAACTGCTATTCCTTCAGCAGGTTTAGGGGAGCTCCATTTTGTTAATCTCTCGCTCCTTTTGGGCATCCCCCCCATATTCGCCCCCTTTTTCCCCGTTTTTCCATCGTGTCCAGCCCCCTCGCTGACCTGAGAGCTCCTGGCCCACGGCCGAAGGAGGAGG
>VZTJ01005641.1:2135275-2154629 GCA_013397795.1 Orthonyx spaldingii | reverse complement strand
GATTCTGTGATTCTGTGTGATTCCCTCCTCCCCAATACTTAACCAAAAGTCTTCAGCATTTTTCCAAACTTTAACTAAAAGTTAATAAAATGCCTGTAGGAATTCAGTGATATTCTCTCTGAAACAAGTTAACCAAGCAGCTTCATGTGTGTCAAGCCTTCATTAAATATTTTAGTGCACCTACACAAAAAGTTTCCTGGTGGTTCTAAAAACTTCTCCAAGAAATATCTGGATGAGGACTCATGAATCTCCATTCAAATGATCTCTTGAGAAACTAATTAGATTTTCTGGATTCCTCAACACAAACCAAAATGAAGTGCATGTAAATCAGTTCCAACTTGCTCAGTAAGGAAAAACCTAGGTTATCCTTGAACATGTAGAGGGAAAACAGAACAGCCTGGCAGTTTGTATAATTCTGGTATCTACTTGCGTACATACATGCATGAACAGAGCCCTGGAAACACCAAAAGAACTATTAACACAGGTAACTAAGAGTGAATTCTGACCTGTTTCTTGACAGGTCACTGTAATTCATAGCTTGTAAATGACATCCATTTTGGTACAAACATTAAGAAAATCAGAACTGCAGACATTTCAAAATACTTCATGTATCTTTAAAATACTTCTTTCTGCAAGAAGCCAAAGGGTTGCCATAGAACTTATTGAGGGGTAATATACAGTTCAGCATCAGTCATGGAGGCATAACAAAGGAATAAACATTTTGTGGGTGAATGATGACAATGTGTATTCTGTTCTCATTCAAAATACTCATAAGCACTTTTCTGTAATATGAAATTAAAATGGCATCTCCATATGAAAATTGAGCAAAGTTGGCATATATATGAGTATAATGTCATTAAAATCTTACAGATAAAACTGTTGCAGATAAGTATTTCACGTGTCCTAGCCAGCCTAAGACATCGCTAAATCACAAACAAATGTTGCCATGGTGCATAAACACCTCTGTCTCAGAACTGCAGCAAATGTTTGATACAGAGATGACACCATTTGTATGAACTCATATATCTGTAAGTCTGAGACAACTGGATTAGGGTGAGGAATAGAGAAGTAATTTTTGTAACAGCTGAAAATGACCTTAAAGTCTAAAGTATAGTGCTGAGACAGTAAAAGGATCAGGAAAAGATCCTGGTCATGTTCCTGTTCAGCTTCTGTGTAGTGATCATTAAGTTTATTTCATTCCTTGAAAATCAACATTCTCATAAAAATTTTTAAAGATGAAATTACAGATTTCTTTCCCCCTAAAGATATAAATTTAATATTTTCATCTTAGTTTTTTTTGCATTTTTCCCCCCTCAATATTTTCAATGTAATTTGTTTTTATGTATTTTTTAATTTATGGTTGTATGGGGTTCAGTGAATGTTATTCTTGGCCTTTTTTTGTCAGGCAGCCATACAAAAGAGCTTATGTAAATCCTAACATTTCTTAGTTCTTTTTAGTTCTACAGTGGAGGAACATGATCCTGAAAGCTCTGTTAGGGTCAGGTTTAATATGACTGGAAGGTGATGGAAACAAGTTATATCTTGGAACGTGCTTGTCTGAAAACTATAAGCAAACCTGAAATTAAACACAACACAATATTTATGATAAGTTAGATATGTTAAAAAACATATGCTAGCATAATATATATTGCATATATATGTATTTTTTTCTGTATATCAGTCCAAACAGTTATGAATCAGGACTGTTTATATTCCCATAAACAGCAATATTTTCATTGAAAAATTATTAAAAAACCCCAAATGTTTGAAAATATGTAAGAGCCCAAAAAATTACAATTAATTTTAAAGAGTGTAATCTATTTTGTACTTCAGTATCTGCTTTTCAGCTTTTTTTTTGTTCTTTCAGCAAACATGGGTCATCTTTTCAAACTTTTCTGTTGCAGAAAAGCTGGAAAATTTATATGGGATTTTGGACAACACTTAGATTTTCTATATCTGGATTATAAAGGGATTAAAATTGTAATTTGTCATATATGATTTACCTTCATCTAATACTACAAGAAGAGAACAAAAGGGAGATCAAACTCCATATGCACTACTACATACCATCTCATTCCCATCATTTCCTATAGTAATAAGCAGTTGGAGCACTGTGGCAAATCTGGGCCTCAAATCCTTTTCTGTGTATATTTTCAAATTATGTCTCCTGTATAATAATGAAAATTTAACATTTATTTCAATATTTTAATATAATGAATTATCATAATTAGAAAAAATTGTGAAACTATCTTTATATGAATGCAATTATTCAGAATTTTACAGAGAAGGGATTTCCTTTTAAAAGGATTGATGGCTCATCAACTGATAGAAAAGATAAGTGTTTCTTCAGGAAATGGCCATGTGCAAATACACATACAGTAAATGAAGATTTGAATTTGGGCATTGCTAATTTTTCTACGGTGAGAAACACTTTTGATTCAACAAAAGGTGGGGTTTTTTTGCTTTGAGCTATCATCTATCTATCTATCTATCTATCTATCTATCTATCTATCTATCTATCTATCTATCTATCTATCTATCTATCCATCCATCCATCCATCCATCCATCATCTATGCATATGTATGTATATAGGATGGCTTTCAAAAACCTTCAGTTTTCATTGTAAAGTGAGTGACGAACTCAAAAACAAAATCGTGTATACAAGCCATTCATCATGGCTGAAATGCTGGCTTTCTGTGGAGGAGAGAGAGCAACAGATAAAAATCTATAGGCATGGATTTTCTTTTTAGTTTGTTCAGCTTAGGAGCAAAGTCACGTGCAGTTGACATCACATGTAGGTTGTCAAGGGATATATACTCTTCTGAATACTTCATGACTAATCAGAGTAATAAACTAGAAGAGAAAGCTAGTTCTGCCAGAATGAGTGCTTTTGCAATAATCAAATATCAGCTATGTCTCTACAAAAAAACAAAACAAAAACAGCCTATAGGGTCAGACTACAAAAAAGGAAAGTATAGCCTTTAAAATTATCTGTCCAGATATCTGCAACATAGTGATCTCTACAGTTTTTGTGGGACTACATGAGGAAAAAAGGCACATGTAGCAGACAGGATGATGTGCTGATTTCAGCCGGGGTAAAGAAATTGTGCATGCCTAAGCTTTTCTTTGCCAAAAGAATAGTTACTTCACACAGTGCCAGCCAGGGGATGTTTATTTTTCCCATGATTTTTTGAGATGTGAAGGTATTAGAAAAATAGCACAAATGGACTTAAATTTTCAAAGGGACCTGATTTTCCCAGAAAGAATGCTCAGCCAATGTTAATCTTTGGAATCCTTTAAAATTAATTACCTAAAATACTAGAATTGAAGAAGCCTGGTCACTTTTAGAAATGAGGTTGTCACAAGTATAATTCAAAAAGCCCAGCAACATAATACCCTAATCTGAAAGATATTTCTTGATTGAGAAAGAGTTTAAAGATTCTTCAAGGACTCTATCGTGCTTGAATATCATTTCAGAGACCACCATGTGCACCATCTCTATGGTTCACAGAACACAGCAGCCTTTCTTTGTCTTGTGAAGGTTGCAGGCTTGAGTAAAGGGAAAAATAAACGGAAAAAAAGCTGTCTCCATTCAATAAGCAATTCAGTTAATCAGTGTATGAAACCACTGGCATCACATAAGTTAACGCACAGAAATGACAGTGTGCAGAGAAGCAGAATAGAGTTAGCAGAGACTGAATGATCAGAGAGACATGTGACTCACGTTATGGTCAGAATGAAAGCAGTAATTAGAAGGATTGTAATTAAAACATCAAGGTCTTTAGGTCACAGAAACAGTAATTTCCTACAGTTTTCAGTTCCCAAGAACCAAGCCTAATGTTAACCCTATGCCTGCAGTGCCTAATGGGAGTAGATGTATTGTTGCATTCCCCTATTCATACTTGAAAGAATAGGTAACAGAAGAGTAGGTAACATCCCTCCAATAGGAGCCAAAAGTGGCTATCTAGTGAAGGGTGAAAGGACACATGAAACATATTTCCACAGAAGAGTGTGGTAGTCCCTGACATCCTCCCAGCTTCTGGTCTTTGTCTCCTGTGTTGGAAGCCTTGGGCTTGACCTGCCTCTCTTGGTTCCTGTCAGGTACCAGACAACTGCTGGGGCTGCTCAACTGCTTCTGAAATGATAGAACCATAGAATGATTTGTGTTGGAAGGAACCTTAGAGATTACTTACTTTCAAGCCCCCTGCCACGGGTAGGGACACCATCCACAAGACCAGGTTACTCGAAGCCCTGTCCACCCTGGCATTGAATGTGATGGGGCATTCACAATACCTCTGAGCAATCTGTTCCAGTGCCTCACTAGTCTCAGTAAAGAATCTAAACTTAGTTTCTTTCAGTTTAAAGCCATAAGGATCATAGCAGATTACAGCCTGACATTTTAGGGTAAACCACCATTAATTTCAGTTTTCTGTAATATGGCAGATTGTCTTTTGTGGCAATTCTAAAGCAGCTGCCTAAGCAATGCACCCATACCCATGGCTTAGTGTAAAGTGGCAGCATTCTGTGGGTTGCCCATGTCCTAGTGTGGAACTTCTCGGCATTCTTTCAAAAAAAATGACATGCTGATATGCGATGCCTAAAAAAACCACAACCCACAACAACACCTAAGAGCACTGATTTGCTACGTCATTTTTTTAATGAAATATTTAGTAGTTGATAATGCCTGGTAAGTGTGGTAGCTCAGGAATCTCAATTCTCTGCAATAGACATAAGAATTAATATTTTATCAGCTATAAGCTGACAAGAGGCTGAAATATTGCTGCTGGTTACTGCTATTAATTTTGCCTCACAATAAGGTGGTGTTGTAGGCTTTGGTATACTCTTCTGTGAAAAGGACTTTATTTACCATATGCAGTAGTGTCATGCCATTTAAAAGAATTATGATTATTAGCAGGAATAAAGATTCCGGTAAGATTTTACAAAATAATTTAATACAAAATAAAATTTCACATTTCTTTGCCTTGAGAATGTAATATATTTAAAACAACTCATCAGACTTCCTTTTACTTACAGTTTGTGTAAACTGTATAGCTACACATTTTCCTTTTGTTGTCTTTAAAGTATGACGTTTCATAGAAATGACTTCTGAACTATAATAATAAACAACTTCCATATAAACATATAGCACAAAAAGCAGAATTATAAATGTAAATGTTGACCAATTCTCAATGAATTTCCCATTAAAATGTAGTTTCTTTTATTCCTCAAGAAAATACATATAGGAAAAAGTAATATGTAGGTACCTATATATTTAGCCAACAAAATAACAATTTTTGTTACTAAATTACATTTAGTAACACAGTCAAATCTACTAAAACATAAGGACAGGTTAATAGCACATGTGAAAAAAACCGGGAACTGGAATTTAATTGTATGCTTGTTTAATTGTATGTGAATCTCTACTTAAGATCTTTTAAGAGCAGTGAATCATTCCAAACTAGAAGATCTATACTGAACTGGAAATTAGTACTTGATGTGTGAAATAGTATATGGTAATCTTATGTTCTGTTGAGACCATCATCTGATATATTAAAATGATTATGTTTTGAACAGTATTTAAAAGCAATCTCTGTCTGCCTCAGAAATGTAAGCCAGGACTGAGAAGAAATTACAGGCAAGTTTATTCTTGTACCATTATTTTTTTCTCTTAGTGTTTTAGCTCGCTTTTTTAGTTCCTGATTTTCCTTTCCTTCTATCCCTTTTACATTTTTTATTATTTCTCTTCTCATAACATTTTAACAGACATTTTTTGGTCACATGTTCTGATATTTATTTACCTTATGATTTCTATCCTGTTTTTCTGGTAGTGGGAGCAAAATCTTGAAAAAAATTAGTCCTAAAGATTGTGATTATTTATGAACAACACAAATCTTTGTGTCTTCACTCTGCCTATATTCAAAAGCAAAAATAAATTAGATAAAGCAAAGAGCATAATTTCTTCATATCTCTCCTGTGGGTGTAGTTTATGCTATCCAGTATATTATTGGGTAACCTGTGTCTTATATTTCTTTAGTATCCTTTAATTACCGAGATTAGTTAAAGAATAGTAAAGAAATATAAGACATCAAATTAATCTTTCAAAATTGCTTTGTCTCAACATCTTGAGTTTTAATCTGTTTTAGGGCTTCCATGAAAAATAAGAAGGAAAAAAACCCTCAAACCAAGGGAAAGAAACACAGTCAGTCAAAAATTGTAGTCAGCTTCCATCCTTTCAGAATAATTTTGAAAATAGCTAGAAATTTTCTTTCCTCTTGTGATGAGAAAGAAATTATCTTTCATGTTACCTGAGAAGTGATGCTTGGAATGTGTTAAATAGAAAACTGAAGGTGAAAAATTCTATTTCCGGAAGTTTCTAAATTAGCAACCAAGTACGAGGTGGCCTGACTGGCAAATCGAAGACTATTGATCAGATTGGAGAAAAGAAAGAAAAGTGAAGACACTTCAAAATGCAACCACAAAACTTTTTTGCTTTTAAATTCATTGCTAGATGGGATTACATTTTTCCTCTTACGTATGAAAGGACCACAAAAGCAACCTAGTCCTCTGAGATGTAGATATATATTATCGTACCTAAATACAGTGCAATGTATTATAATTATCATGTTATGTATCACAGTGTAAGACAGAGGAGCTTGACATGGTTGAGTGAAGGGAAGAATTTCAGTGGCAGCACAAGGGCACAGTGCACTGGGCTTGGACACAGGCTCACTTGGCAAACAGTAGTTGCCCCAGTTGTGTGTACCTCTGCTTCTGACAGAAGTTCTTACATCCATAATCCAGGATGAAGTGTTTGCTTCCTAATTAAGTTTTTGAAAAGTCAGATGGCCAAATCGAACAGCTGACAGATAATTTTCAGTAGAACAAATAAATCGACGAGCTGCAGGGCAGAAGAAAAAATCAATGAAGAATCAGTTTGATAAATACAACTGAACCTTTAAATATTGCTTATGAAGTTAAACAAGACATAAATAAATTCTCCACATCCTACCCCTTACATTGGGATATAAATCTAAAATATAAGATTTATCTTAAAAGGAAAATTGTGTAGATGTCATTACCATATAAAAATTCATCTTTTTTTAAGGTGAATAAGTATAGCAATAATGACTCTAATTTCTCTATTAACTTGCTGTCCTTTGAAAATTTTGACAAAATTCTTTAAGACAACATAATTATTGTGAATCATAATTATAATGGGCATAAGTTGCTGGCTTCCACTGATGAAAAAAATTATGAGAATGTATTAAAAGACTGGTAAAAGAGTTTCAAATATAATATGCATTTAACTATTTTAAGCAAAAGTTGCTTAGATTTACTTTTGCTGGATGGTACCTTTTAAAAGATTTTTTCCTTCCTCTGAAAGGTTAAAGGAAAAAGAAACCTCTCCCTCCTTTACACTTTGATTTGGTTTATTTACATCCATTTCCTGAATTGAAACTTTAATTTTCAACTACGTATCGCTGAATCCTATCCTGTACAACCCTTGACTTTGGTGGGATTACACACAGAAAGGCTGAAAGGCTGAGAAGTACTTGTTTCTTTGACTTGCCTGTTATTAGAACTACCAGTTTTATTGACAGTATAGGACAGCAAAGAATCACTTGGATGGTTGCTGCATTTATTTTCCTTTGGAATAATTGGGAGGCCAAAACCTTGAAAGCTTTGTATTCACTTGCATTCATTTCACTAATGCCCCACAGAGAGACAACATCTTTTTAACATAACATTTTACTAAAATAAGCAGTAACAGGGGAGTCTGTTATCAGTCAGAAACAGATGGGAAAATTGTGGCTGTGATGCAGAATGCATTAAACTGGGGATATTTTTCTAGCATGTTTTCCCTCAGTTTTGTCCAGTTGATTTGATTGTTTCATCTGCTATTTATGTCCTATCCTTCAGACTGAAAGCTTTCAGGGACACACATTCCCATCAGTTACATTCATGCAGTGTTTAGCAAAATGAGACCAAGACTTGTTTTTAAGTGGTAACAAAGTGAAAATGACTGGTAAATACAGATGATGATAATAATAATAATAATGCAAAACTTTGGCTTCTCTATCTTGGTTTGAAGAGGCCTTACTTGACAAGATGAGATCAGGTGGGATGCCTGGAGGGATGTTGCATCTTTCCTATGGAAACTACAGAGGAGAAAAGGCAACAGTGAGAGTTGCTCAGTCTCACTTAGAGACTAAAGAGAGTGCAGTGGGCAGCAAGGACAGACAGACTTCAGCCTTGCCAGATTGTGGGACCAGAGCAGAGGTGGTGTCACTGAGAAAGTCACTAACATTCAATAAAAAAACACTTAGAGACCGAGAGCAAGGTCTGACCTTCAGGAATGCAGATGGCAGAAAGAGAGGAGTGTGCAAGCCCTTAATTTCAACTTTCTCGAATTGAAAGCTGCACATCTAGTTTCAAAATGGAATTTTTATTGTCACTTCAACCAAATAAAACTGATCCCAGAAATTCTTAGGTCCTTGTGGAGAAAGTTAAGTACCTCTAAATCTAGCTTTTATGAGCCTATTGGTATATAAAATATGTAAAAGAATATGAATCTATTATTAAGACTACGTGAAATGTATAAATAGCAAATTTCAAATGTTATAGGACAAATTTCTTACAGAGAAAAACACAGAACTGGTCAAATCTTCACTCTGTCTTGCACCTTAAATATCATCAAGACTACAGCTTGCAATTACTTGACTTAATACAAGCTGGCTCATGTGCACTCTGGCAGTGTGAAATCATCTAAGAATGAACAGAGAAACTATTGTTTTTGCCTTAGAATACAAGTAATTAGTAGTAATAAAAATATTTTAACAGGACAAGAACCTGCATGACGGGTTAGCAAAATAACCCCTCTTCTCTTTGCTTGAACTCTGTGAAAGACAGACTTTTTGCTTCAACTCTGTATAGAAGGTCATATTAATTTGTACCATTTGATGTCACATTCTGGTGATTAATATGAATTTTATATGGTTAGGGGAAAGAACACCATAGTCTGTGTAGACAAGATAAACATCTGCTGCCATTTTATATAATGCCCTACAATTTGTGTTCATGCTGCTTTGTGGAAGAGCACACTGCTTTACCATGGTCCTTTCCTCACCATGTGTCTCCAAATTTCCATTCCCACTTTATGCACATGCCACCTTTGCAGCAAGTTGGAGAGGAAGCTGTGAACAGAAAAGTACTTAGATAAAAGGATAGCAGGGCTGCTGAGCAAATGCATGGATTGTGCTGACTGCCCTTTGGAGTAATGGCTATGAACAAAGAAGAGGAAACAGAGGTCGGTCTTCTTCAGGTGCCCATATGGATATTGGTCTGGACTTGGCAAGATTCTGTACTTTTGCACTCCTGTGGTCCAGACAGACCTGATCAGTAGCATTCTGAAAGAGGTCAAGAAGGTGTTTGGAGCTGTGGTGCTGCCTTCCCAGCTGCCCAGGGTCCCCATACCAAGCAAACAGCTCATAGCAGAGCGTATAGTGCCTCATGATTTAGTAAAGAGGAAAGTCAAGGGGCATCGGTTACACTGAAGAAATCTGCACTAAAAAGTGCTGATTTATCACATCCTGATGCTTGCGTGGGATTTACATGTTGACTTAATGTGGCCAGAGATGTTGCTGGCTTTTCTTATTTGGACTGGAAATTACCTTGTCAGAAGAAATGGTCCTAACCAGGATTTTAGCCATAAAAGGGAGGGAAAGTGGATTATTTTTTCCTCAGTGTAATGTATGTCCAGATTGTAATTAGAAGGCTAATATCTTCAAACAAGTCTGAAATCTGTAGATTCCAAATTTTCTTTAAAAAAGCAAATACTCAAATAACAAAATACAAACCAAGAAAAAGCAAATAAAAGCATAATTTTCTTGTACTGATCAAAACAATACTAAAAACTGACTCAAACTGTATCTTATGCTAATGTTATTCTAATGTGCAGGTCAGAGCAGGTTTTGGCATTCACCTAAGGAACCCAAATGAGATTGAAGGAGTGAACAAAGAGGAGGATGAGTTTTACTGTTAAACAAGGTTAGCACCAGCATAACTTCTGATCTTAACAGAGGAAAAAAATATTTAAGTGATAGATGAATATTTATCTGCATTCAGCTGTGAAAAAGTTTTAACAGTTCAAAAAATAACCTGTAGTCATAAATGCATATTAAAAGAGGCCTCTTGAACCTGTCAGCAAGATTCTGAAATCTCTGTGGCTGACCACATAATACGTCACAATATTAAGGAATTCTACTGTTTCTGCAAAATTGCCATTTTTTTACAAAGACTTACCTTATTCCATAATCTCTACCTTCCCCTTAAAAAAGAAGCTGTAGCAAGCTGCTGCACTGAAAGAGAAATTTGGATGGTGAATCTGAAGCTAAGTTCATGAGCAACAGAGCACAAGACCACGAAGTTAAGTTAGTGTCATTGTTTCTGACAAAACGGCTGTCTCAGACCTAGGGTTTTCAAGATGAAATCAAAATTACATTGAAGAAGTAATACTGTCTATGAATATATGTTCAGAGTGTGGTCATTTCTTTCTATGACCAATTTTTACCTTGTAGAGTGGAGTTCCAGAAATGAGTTGATCTCAAATTAGAATTTCTCTCTACCTTTCTTGCTGTAATTACTAGGGCACAGGATACAAGCCTCAGCTGCACAACTGAAAAATAGATTCTTTGGAATGTGTCAGGCTATTCTCTGAAACTGGTGTTGACTTTTACATTTCTGCACCCCTTCAAGTAACTATTTTGCAGTTTGGCTTTTTATTTTTTAGCATGAACAACATCTGTTCATGTTTTTTGTTTCAGTAATAGGATGCTAATAGGATATTAAATCTCCTAGAAATTACGTGGCAAAGCCATCTGTAGTAGGAAAACTATAAAATTAGTTTGAGTTTCTGACCATGTACAGTGAAATACTTCCTTATTTGCATTTTCAACAGAGGAATTTAGAATAGATTATGCTTTGGACAATGAAACCTTTAGCTCTGATTCTCATACCAAACTGAGGTGGGTCTCTGTGATTGTTGGAAATTCATATTTGCTTTCTCGGAACAATGAAAGAAGTTAATATTGTTGTGACTCAAAAAAATAAAACTCTGTAGAAATGGTTAACAAACTTCATGATCACAATTAGATTACAATTTTGATATTGTCTTTAAAATGTTTGACATGCACATATAGTATAAATGAGAATGATTTGCCTGTTTAATATACAAGAAAATATGTGCTTTGTTATTTATAATTTTTCATGATCTGTGAATCTTTCAGAGCTGTAACTGCATCGACCTTTGACTGATTAATTCTATTCCATCTCTCACACAGAATTGGATAATGAGCAAGAGTATAGACTTTCCAATTGTCCATTGAAAGGAAGATTAGAAATGATAGTGCTCATATCAGAGGTATAAAGGTAACTTTGAAGACAAGATATTTAAGTATAAAAGGGTGTTTCGTCTGATGTAGAATTTTATTCATCTTATTAAGGTTAAACCCTCCAAATCTATGGCTTGTATTAATTTAAACTATTAAAGCTGATGAAGCTTTCTGGGCCTAGCCCTAAAACACTTTTCAATGTCTTCCTAGTTTGAAGAGCTCTTAAATAGAACATGAGTTACATTTTTTCACTTAATACTCTTCTAACACCTAATAAGAATAGAATAAGACTCTATTAATTTGATATTTCACATGTACCTGAAACTCATAAAATGGTAATTAATTCAAAGGTTTTATTTTTTAGCCTATATAAAACTCATAATCCTTTCATTCTGTGATCTGATAATTATAGCTCCATGACTTCATTTTTTTTTTTTTACCTGTGAGGTAAAGTTTATATTACAAGGAAAATAAAAATGCACTGTTCCAGGTTCAGAACCACAAAGCAAAACTTAATTAAAGTTGAATGGAGTCTTGCAACGAAAATATGTCAAGGAAAGCTAAAGAAAAAAGCCTATGTTATTTCTTAATTATCCTCTGAGGTTATACTTCAATTGTTTCTCTTCACTGCTAAGCAATAGTACCCAGACTGAGTACTGGCATGTTGTAAATGAGCTACAAGTGGCACACTTGAAGTTGTATATTGAGGTTTGTTTTTCATATTTACTATCATCACCATGGTAGGGAAATCTCTCTGAGTAAGAAAAGGGGTGCGTGCGTGAGTGTGTGTACGAACACGTGTGCAAGGAGAGGAGCAGACCGCAGCAGCAAACACTGCTGGAGGCAGGTGAGTCACAGCAGTTGCTCCGCCTGCCCTTGGTCCGTTTGTCTGCCCCGGGTGACAGCGGGCGGGCTGACGGTCACACCGAGTCAGGTGCAACAGGCACAGCAGGGTCACCGGGAACGGCACGGTGCTGCTTCTGCTCATGCAAAAGGCGAGCGTTTGGGTTATGAGTTTAGCTGTACTTTTACATTATGTATCCGTCTCCCTCAATGAAGACCTTTACAATTCATGAAATTCTGTCAAGTAGCAGCAATAATTGATAGTTCTTCAGTGCTTGAAATAGTTTGATGTAGATGTCTAAGCAACACTTTTCTTGATCTCAAAATTCTGTTACTAATGGAGAACTCTAGTTTTCTAGGAGTACTCTATACCTGTGTGCATGTAGTAACTGTTTAGCCAGTGAGTATATTTAGTATTTTAATGTTTTTACAAGTGAAATTTAAAAAGCAGAATTTCTATACTGTTAAACCAGTGTCCAAAATTCAGGGTGATATGGTTTGGTTTTATTTCTAAACCTCAGATCTCTCCCTCTCTATAAACCCCTTAAATTTGCAAATTTTTTTTCTAGTAACACTTTGGGCATCATTTCTCAATACACATTTAGTATCATGCAGTTAGCAGTAAGTGCTGTAAGTACTCATTCTGATTTAAAAATCAGAGGTTGAACAAGATAGGTCTTCAAAAAACAAATTGTGGAATAAGCAGAGAAAAAAGAATGAAAGAGAGAAGAATGAGACAGAAGGAAAACACGTCCATCTGGTATTCTACCACTACTAATGGAGCTGTATAAGAAACTAGTTTATTCTTGCTACCAAAATGCACAGCACCAGCCAAACATAAACAAACTTTCAGTTATGGAAAAGAGGAGCAATGGCAATTTCCCTTAGCTGGGAGGGAAAAAATGTAGACAAAAAGCTCCTTCAGCCAGGCTAAGACATGCAGTGTAACATGTGATGTTGCCCAGAGCTTTGAACATGATGCAATATTCCTAACAAGATGTTAAAACAGGAAAAAAACCCCAAACAACCAAAACACAAAGTACTTGTGAATTTGCCTGCTGTAAACTGATCACTAAAGACAAGTTATGAGCCAGTGGTGAGAAAACAGAAGAGGAAGGTGACTACCTTCCTTGGTACCACAAAGGGAATCTTGTTCTTGCTATCATGGCACTGCAGAATGGGTGTACCCTGCCAGAGTCCTTATTCAGGATCTTGAACCTGGCAACTGAAAATTAAATTCTGGACCTCCTTTCTGGTTATCTTATTTCTAAATGTATCCACTTTGTTGGTGCTTTTCTATTCCCCCAATATTGTTAGCAACAGAAGAAAATAAAACTGGGCTCTGAGTAATAACTGCAGAGTATATGTGAAATCCTCAGGGAGACAAACCCTTTGCCTAGAGTCTATGCTTCCAAGGTTTCCCTATCCTGTTGTGGATTGCCTTGTTCATCCCAGAGAGTTGCAACCCTAAGATAGTCCCTCATTGCCCATTTTTTCAGCATGTATTTGCAGTATATTTTTCCATTTCATAACTCAGAGGTCAACTTAAAAATAAGAGAGAAGAAAAAAGATTGAATGATATAATAAGAAAATACAGTATATGCAAGCTGACATATAAAATGTTTCCTACTCCCCATACCCTGAATGCTGAATTAATTTTGAAATTAATTCTTATAATAAAAGCAAGTTCAGAAATTTCTGTGGTCAGAAACCTGTGCCTCTTTTAAATCAACTGCAACTGCTTTTAGCTTATTGAACAATTCAGTCATTTAAACAAGGAGTTAAGTAATATTTTCATTTTACTGTCACCACTGTTTTATCTGAGATGTGACAGAAAGTATATTTTGTCCTATGGGATGAGTTGGAATAGTCACTGTGCTACCATCTAAAATGAAATATCACCCAAAAAATTTGTTTCTCAGATAATAAAGCAAGGACTGTGTAGTACAAAACAAACAAACAAAGAAAGACAGGATATACTTTCTCATATGTAGAAAGGGTAAAAAGATAAAAACTAGTCTGTGTCCATATGTTAGGGAATCTGAATATATGTCACTAAGGTGAAAGGAAAGCAATTTTAAGTATAGCTATAATTCAGAAGCATGGCTCCATTTCACTGATAAAAATCATACTTTGAAGTAATTTACTTACTTACTTATGATTTTAAAAATCATAGCCAGAAGCAAATACCTATTGTCAGGAGAACAGGGTTATATCCTAAGGGAAAGGATTATTATCCGTATACCAAAACATGGCAGAGGAATGTACAACTTTGCTGCTTGTTTCAGATGATTTTATTTCAGATTTCATTTGGCATTGATCCTCACCCCTAAAAGCTTTCAGAATGACTTTCTTCTGCTCCTCAGGAAAAGAAATAACTGGATCATGAACAATAAATGGTACAAGATGCAAAAAGTAAATAATTTCTGCATATTTTCAAGTTATGGCAATGTTTTAAATCTGAGATTTGTGTAGCCAGAGGACAAATTTTATGGCTTACAACTGGGAAGCTGGCAGGATATCATTCTTTTGATTATATGCAACAGACATAATGTCATCCAATATATGGTCTAGAAACTGGCATTAGCTGCTGAATTAAGTCAGTCAAATAAAATAAACAAATATATCAATTAAGTAGATTTTCTTCATGTTGTTTTACCATCACCCTCCTTTGATCCGTTTTTAAGTAATTCCCACAAGAATACACTCACACAGATATGGAAAGCATGTAGCATTTCTACCATGCACTACTTTATCCTGATGCCTTTTTTTGGAGGCATCATCCCTCCAGGATCCCTGCAGTTATGAATGGAAAGGTGCTCATCCAGAAGACACAGAGTTCCAAATTTGATGCCACCCTTGGACTAACTCTCTCCACTGATCACATTATCAGGTCTGGCTGGTCTCCTGTCACCACTGAAGGTCAGCACACAATTCCTGAAGTAAGTCCATACTGTGCTTAGAAATAGCAGCTTGTAAGTCCCAGTCTTCATAAGCAAGCAATGCTGAGTTGTGGGAGTTGGTGGACCTGACAGATGGATATGCATCTGTCTCTTCCTCCCTCCCTCCCCCACCCCCTTTCTCTCATTCTCTCTAATATATGATTTATCCATAGGTTAGTGTATGTATGTACACACACACACACACACACACACACAAATATCCGTGTATATATATATCTGAAAATGTGTATGTACAAGTGTACATATGGGTGAATGGTTTATGTATGCATTCGTACAGAGAGAGAATATACGTCAGTTCCAGTAAAAATATGTGTAATTTTATATCTGATAAGAACACCTGTAGGTCAAAAAGAGTTAAGTTCTGAAGCTGTTTTCATATTAGTCCATCATTTGTAGGATGATTGATCTTATTCCTGGCAGATTTGCATTAAAAAAGCAAATGATACAATGATTTGTATACAATGATTTGATATAAGCACTCTCCATCTAAGTACCACAAATGTACAGTCATACTCTTTCTTCCCCCATCATAAAACAACGTCCATTTTAAATTAAAACACTACACGTTTATTAACTCATTTGTTTTCAATGAACTTGAATATGAGCCACAGGTGTTTTAGTTTATACAGAAGCGTTTTGTAACAATGCTTTCCTTGTATTTTTCCCTTTACCTGCTAATCTGTACAAAAACTATAGCTAACTCTTTCCCACCAAGCATTCTGCACAAAATAGCTATCCTCCTTTTGCTGGTGTGAGGTACTGAGAGCTCTGTCTTTTTTCTTCCTTCCTTCAACAAAAGCTGTTTCAGTTTAGGTTTCACAGTGGTATATCAAAATCCATTTTCACAACTTTTCCAAGGGACTTCGCAGATTCTGTTTGCAAGAATTTTGTGATTTATAATCCTTCTATTTCTCACATCAAAGAAGATGACATAGAAGAGATTATAGTGTTTTAGATCAGATAGAGAAAATTCTAAAGAAACCTAATATAGAATCTGCTAAATCACTGCAAAGAGAAAACAAGAATATCTGCTTGTCTTTGTATTTTTTATAAACTCTCTAAATATGCAAAGCTAAAGTGACTGAAACCACCTTTCCCTCCTCTAACCCTATTTTAGTTTTTAATGCCAATCCCTCAAGTATGTACTGCACTGTAACTCTAGCCAAATTCAAACTGCATGAACAAGAGAGCTGGCCAAAAGAAGTTATACAACAGATAATTTGCTCTTTTAAAAGCAAAATTAAATTGTCAAAACCATAAATATTCTACTGGTTCAGAAAATAATTAGCCTAAAATAATGACAGTTTTAAATTATCCAATATCTTTAAAGCTTTGTCTTTAAATTTTTGTTTTCAACAATTCTCTGTTTTCAAAAATCCACAAACAAGCATGTGATTTCTATTGAATGAAAACCAAAAATTTGCCCACCGTTAACTGATCACTAAAGACATGTTATGAGCCAGTGGTGAGAAAACAGAAGAGGAAGGTGACTACCTTCCTTGGTACCACAAAGGGAATCTTGTTCTTGCTATCATGGCACTGCAGAATGGGTGTACCCTGCCAGAGTCCTTATTCAGGATCTTGAACCTGGCAACTGAAAATTAAATTCTGGACCTCCTTTCTGGTTATCTTATGTCTAAAGGATGACGTATCCACTTTGTTGGTGCTTTTCTATTCCCCCAATATTGTCAGTCACAGAACAGAATAAAACTGGGCTCTGAGTAGTGACCTTACAATTACACAAAAGTGCAAATATGTAAATATATTTGAATATTTATATATTCAATATATTCAATATTGTGCTTGCTAAACTAAATCACCTTCTTCAACATAGTCCTCTCTTGACTCTTTCACTAAATCCTCAACTGAAGTCTTGGTGCTGCTGCCTCACCAAATCCATGATTTGTCCTAATCCTCCAGCAAATGCCGGACTCCTTTTGCATGTATGAATCTGGCTGCCAAAATTACACAACACTCAAGTTACCACCATGAAGTATGTATCAACCTCATCCTCCCACCTTCTGGCATATTCATGAGCATATTTGTTTAGCGAGACACTCTGTTCTTTGTTAAATTTTTTCCAGATTTTGACAGATTTATGAAAAGCTTTTGAAAACACATAATCATCTGTAAAACAGCTGGAAAAATATTCAGTTGAATTTAGTAGCATTTATCAGATCTATTGGGTAAACATGATTGCAACTCTGCCCCCAATATGAATAAGTGTTTCTCATAATTAAGAACTCAAGTTTAATTGTTTATATTCTGTTTACTTTCACAGGCTAAATAAAAATATTAGATGCATGTTTTTTCACTGGGATCCCCTAGGAAATCAACAATGTATTTTCACTTTTTAAAACAAAATCCATCCTTTTCATTGGTTAAACAATGATATCAGCACTGGTAGACAAGGTTTGTTTTGCAGGATCTTGTCCTCATTTGTCATTTTCCATTTGGACCATTGCATTTGAAAGATAAGAGACAAGGAAAATCAGCTTTCTAACTGGTGCTTTCATGTAAATGCATCCAGCATTGTCTCTTTGTACATATTTGCAAGAGATTAATGACTGTGGACATATTATTTTTGTGAACAAAACATGTAAATATAAGGAAGCTTTCTGTCTTTTTAATCATTTACTTACCTAACACAGACATCAACCTTGACAAACTTTCTCAATCACTTCCACTCGAAATGTTGGTTCCATGCTGACTTCCTGAGAGCTTTTGGCTTAAAGCAAGTCTGGTGCACAAAGCAGCAGAGCTTACAAGTGTGTGTCTGCCCTGAGGCACTCATGGCTGTGGTGCACATTCCTGACTACCTCTCTTACTCTGGGGAGTTATTTCTTGCTAGTTCATACCTGCAGCAAAGTAAAGCTTTTGTTCATGTGTACCGTGTCAAGGATTGGGAAACTCTAATTGTTGCTTACCATGGAAATTTTGCCATTGACTTCACTAAGAACAGGATCAATCCCACTTAAAACCAGATAGTATCATAAGAAAAGCACATATACAGAGAATTAAGCGAACAGTCTCCTCATTAGTTTGGGATTTCAATTCCACAGTAGAACACCCCATACTGCTCTCAGGTGCAGAGTAGTGTCCAGGCTAAGCAACAGACTCGGGAAAAAGAGCAAACCTAACAAGGTCTCCACTGACTCCAAACCCTGGTCTGGCATCCCAGTCCCTACAAATTTCACTATCACCTCTGAAAATTGCATTTAAGATTTGCTTTTGAGCCACAAGCCCTGTATAGCTGAATGTCTTTCATTTTGAAAGATTTAACTGCATTGTTAAAATGACTCTTCAAAGTCTAGGTATCATTTCAAACAAATTTCTCACCAAAACAACATAAATTCCTTGATATATCATTTGTCTAGCAGTAAGGGGAAATCAAATTAGAGTATTCTGTAAAGAAAACATCCTACAATATCATCAGCGTGAATATTGCTTATTTTGATTTCTGTGTACAAAAAATAGTGTCTATTTTCAGGCAAATAAGAGTTAAAGATTTCCGGCATTTGTAAATGTATATTCAGAAAAATATAATTTGAGAAAGCTTTATGCCCAAATTGAAACATAACAGTCTATTTCTAATATTGATATTAATATAATACATAGGATGCAAAATAATATCTAGAATCTAAAGTAAATTTTTCTACAGCCTGTTATTTTTCAACCAGCTTTTTTTACATAGCCTAGCAGTAAATTGTCATTCAAACAGTCTGTCACTTTCAAACCTTTCCTCATCACAAATTCTAATAATATGGATTTAGTCAAAGTGTACAACTAGTTAGCTTGAATCTCAAAACTCATGTCAAAATATTTCTGTCATAATGAGACCAATCTAATGACTTGGCATCTCGTATCTGTACCTATGTAAAATGCCTGGGTGAGGAATGGAATTTTTTCAGCTGCCTCAAAATTAGGAGCCTGGATTAAACTACGGTTTGACTTCTTTTCAGCTGCTGGACAGAACAAGTATCCACAAACAAACCTATCACATCCCCCCAGCGGAATCTAAATAACCATGATGTTGGGCTGCATGACATGTGTTAGGTAAATCCTGTCTGTGAAGTAATTGTGATGCACCAATATATATTTTTGCATTTGGTATAGCAAAACCAACCAACCAACCAAACTCCCTAAAACCAAATGTA